>PVKN010010626.1:0-13050 GCA_004027915.1 Capromys pilorides
ACATATATATGTAATATCAAAGCTGAATGAAGAAGATACAAAAATTCTGGCCAAATATCAGTCAATGAAATTGAAAATGTAATTTAAAAAAACCTACCAAGATAGAAAAGTCCAGTTCCTGAGGGATTAACTGCTGAATTCTACAAGAAATTTACAGAAGATATAATCCCAATATTCCTCAATCTCCTCAATGAAATTGAAAAGGAAATGATTCTCCCAAAATGTTTCCTGGAAGCAAATATTATTCTGATACCAAAACCAGAGGAGGACCCAACCAAAATAGAGAACTACAGGCCAATCTCCGTAATGAACATAGATGCAAAAAGATTCAATAAAATAATAGCAAACAGAATGCAGGAAATCATCAAGAAGATTATAAATAATGACTAAGTGAGATTCATTCATCCCAGTAAAGCAGGGAGGGTATGCAAATTCATAAATGTAACATACCATATCAAAAGAGCCAAAGAAAAAAACCACATGATCATTTCAGCAGATGCAGAAAAGACTTTTAATGAAGTCCAACATTCATTCATGATAAAAAAAACCATACAGAAAATCAGAATAGGTAGTTTTTATCTCAATCTGATAAGAGTGATCTACGACAAACAAATAGCCAACATTATACTAAATGGAAAAAATAGAAAGCCTTCACTTTTAAGTCAGGGATGCCCATTGTTACCACTCTTGTGCAATGTAGTTCTGGAAACATTAGCTGGAGCAACTAAACAAGACAAAGAAATAAAAGAAATAATGATTGGAAAAGAAATAAAATTATCAGTATTTTCAGATGACATGATACTGTAATAGAAGATCATAAAAACTCCACTAAGAGACATGTAGATGTAATAATCAAATTCAGTAGTGTAGCAGGATACAAAGTCAACACTCAAAAATCAATACTATTTCTACACACCAACAATGAATGCACTGAGAGAGAAATTATAGAAACTACACCTTTCATAATAACACTTAAAGATTAAATACATAAGAATCAATCTCAGAAAAGAAACTATACAGTGAAAATAATAGTATTCTTCAAAAAGAGACTGAAGAGGATTTCAGAAATGGTAAGATATTCCTTGCTTTATGATAGGAAGCACCAACATTGTGAAAATGAGCATATTCCCAAAATTGTTATACATTTTTAATATAATCCTGATAAAAAATACCATTCGTATTCTCACAGATCTAGAAAAAATTCCTAAAATTCTTCTGGAACCTGAAGAAAACTAGAATGGCAAAAGCAATCCTAGGCAACAAAAGAAAGGCAGGAGGCCTCACAATCCCTGACTTGAAATTATACTACAAAGCTACTGTTTTAAAATCAACATGGTACTGGAAAAAAACTGAAGGTGAAGGGAACAGGTTGGTAGATGCAGGCTGCCTTAAGGGTGGGTCTGGTGCCGCTTGTGGAACTGGGGATCAAACTGCGGTCCTCTGTGTCTGACTGAGTTTGTCCAAGCAGGTGCTTCAAACAACAGAGCTAACCTACAAGCCACTCTAATGCTCTAATGCTCATTTTTTAAATACTGTCTTTCATTCTTTAAAAATAAATAGCTTAAAATATAAAAGGTTCTTAGAAGCATGCCTGGAACATAGCATTCAACAAATATTAGTGACTAATCTTGCTTTTATTATAGCACAGATAAGGATATTCAGCAAAAGGACATTAATCAACCTTCTGAAAATCACAGAGCTGATTAGACACTATCTGCAGGTCTGTTTGATTCTTGCCCCAGCCCTGGTAGGGGCTCAGTTTGGCCTTTGCAGCTGCACTGACTGGTGTGTCTGGGTCACTGGCTTATGTGCCCTCACTCACTGGTTGCCCACTGTCACTTGGCCTATGCATAGCCTCAGGAGCCCCAGGCCTGGATCATGACTGACCTGGTAGGAGCAGGAGATGTGACACAGGAGGCAGCTAGATAGGCCAAGATATGAAATGAGAGTCCAATCTGGCAGGTTCTGAGAACCCTTTACACAGCCTTAGTGATGGGATCTGACCATTTCAGAGACTTGGGGCCTAGAATAGGGGTGCAGCTGGCAGCCATTTTAGCCAATGCTTCTTATTCCATAGATGTGGAAACTAGATAGCCTGCTCCATGGCATCTCTAGACTGTGTGAAATACAGAGACGTGTGGAATCATTTCCTCTAGGGTCTTCACAGAGACAAGCAATCAGGTAGCATGCCTTTTTCATGTAGTAAGCAGTGAATAAATATTATTTGAGGCAATTTTGAGCCTGCTCTAGCTAGTCCCATGCCATCCACCTGGGCCTGCTGCATGTGCTATTTGGGAGGCAAGTACAAGTATGCTGTGGATAAATCATTACGGCAAATCCAGTGAGGAAAATATCTGCACTCAGCATTGGGCTATTTTCCAGAACCGCACAAGGGACGAGTTTCCCTTAAATGAAGGCAGCCCTTCTTGATCCCTGGGTTGATCTTAATGAGCTCTAACGTTGTTTAAATGTGTGTGAGAAATGAAGGGCAAACCCAGGCTTTTGCGGGAGAAGCAGGCCTCTGTAACCATTTAGAGTTTAAGAATCAGAGACATTCACAATTTCAAGGCTGGGTGGGATCATGCTTCCTGTGCCCTGGGAGGGATTTTCTTTAGATATCCAGGCTATAAAAGGCACCGTTCCTGAAAAACATGGCTGCACTGCATGTGTGAGGACATGAGCGTCATATACAGTGGCAGGTGCAGCCTTGTTCTTTTGTAATGGTAATACTGGGAGTAAGAAAACAACTCACTGATCTGCCACCAAACCTCTCTACCTGGAGAATCCAATGCAAGGCTGGTATGAGTACAGCAGGGAGCCCTGAACACAGAGATCTTGTTTGAGCACAAGAAATTAAGTTTACATTTAATGCAGAAAGCCTGCAAGAGTTCCATAAGTTCTGTGTAACAGCAGTTTTATTTTTGTGGCATTGATAAAGGACTTTGGAAGCTGCATTTCCATATTAAGGCAAAAGAAGATCTCTCCTGGTATCTGGTATAGACCTGGGGAACAAGAAAGAGGTCAGTGCCTTCACCACCAGTCTTCCTTCTCAACAATTTAATGTCATACTGTAATATCCTGAATCCTAGAGGAAAAAAAAATTATACCTGTGTGAAATGTGACAGAATGGATAAACTTACAGTATGTGAAAGCTGATAATTATGCACGTTGTAAAATGTAAGCTATACTGTAGTTCCATTTTCTTTCATTACAGCATAAATACCCCATAGTTTGTGACAGGATAGAAAAAATTTTTAATTTAAAAACAGCTCTTTATGAGCTCTATCTTATATAAAATGGGACCTCATTTCATGAGAATAAAAAGAGTGTGGAGATTTTATTCGGGATGGTGTGCAATAGTTCACTGAATGGGGAGCCCAAGTGTGCTCCACACCTGGTTCTCTGTACACTGCACTATAGGTTCTTCTCTGGCCTAGAGAACGCCATGTGGTGTGCAGGTAAACTGGTCACCTGAGTACACGCAAGTCCCTGAGAAAGGGACTGATAGGAGCCACCAATTGTCTCCATTTTGCCCAGAGGTTTGGCAGGCTGTGAATCACTTTAGCAATGTGAACACCAAAGCCTAGAGAGGAAGGATAGAGACTTACTCAGGGTCATGTGACCAGTTTATAACAGAGCTAGAACCTCAAGAACCCGGATCCCAAAACATGTCTTTGACTCTGCATTCAGCTTTGTCAATATCATGCTCAAGGTGACAGAGGAACAGGAATCAGATTTTAGGAAAAGGTAAGCCCCTCTGGCTGGTAAAAGCTCACCTGTTCTCCACTGTGAGATCTGAAACCCACACAGGAAGGATCAAGGTCAATGCTCACACTTAAGAGATACACTTGACCCTGGGATTCCAACTCAAGGTGAGTGCTGGAAGGGGGCATCACCCTTGAACTTTTCCATTCATCACTGACTTTGAAGATGTGCCAGTGGAAAGTAGTGTTCATGTACATGATGCACAGTGGACCTACAGGGCCTCCCCTTCTGATCGGCCCTCTCTCCCAAGAACTGAATATTCCCCAAACACAATCACTCATAGCAAGGGGGATTTGAGGCAATGGATGATTACTCTAGATGCCATTCCCCTTCCTACAATAGTTTTATAGAAAGGCAAGTAAAGAAAATCTACAGATATTAGATCCTATGGAAAGGAAAGAAGGAAAACAAGGAGGAAGGAAGAGAAAAGAAGAGGAAAAAAGGAAGGGAAGGAGATAAAGGAAGAAACTGTGGGAAAGACGGCAGGTGGATAGGTTTATAAAAATCAGAAGTCTCTTATATCCTTAGTTCTTCATCAGTCCTGTAAAGTGTACAGGACCAGACAGATATACAAGCACTCCCATTTTACAGATGTGGAAGCTAAGCCTTAAACAAAGGACACACAACTACCAGGATCAAAAGCCAGGCCTTCTATCTCGTCGTTTAGTGTTTTCTTGCTAGTCTCTGTTGCAATGTGTTTTAGTTACTTTTCTGCTTGCTGAAACAAAATACCAGATACCTATAGCTAGAGAAGGAAAGGCTTATTATCTCAATTTGTTTCTACTTTTTTTTCCTGTAGTTTTTTAGGGAAAGGTCTACAGGGTGTTCAGGGTCTCACTACTAGATCGGACTTAGTGATCTGCCAGCCTGTTTACAGCCTCCCAAGAGCTGAGATTACAGGCATGCACCACCACACCCAGCCTCAATTGCTGTCTCAGCATGCTCTGGGGGCGGGGCCAGCACAGCAGGCCTAGGGATAGAACCTCCAGCCCCTGAGCCTGCTCACAGGCGCTTTAATCTGCTGAGCCATTTGGCAGGCCCTGTTTCTACTTTTAATCATCTAGCTCTAAGGCAGTGAAGCATGGCAGACAAGCATCACAGAGGAGAAATAGTTCATGATAGACAGCAAGTAAAAGGTAGCAAGGTACAAGGAAGCAACGAGTGACAAACCCCAACTACAACTCTTTCTTCCCTTATATTTTACTGAGGCTATAATATTCACACCTTTAAACCTAGAATCACACAGTGAATCAATCCCAGCACCATGTCCTTGACCCCAGAAGCACAAATCCTAGATCCAACCACTTCCCAAAAGCCCTGCATATGACCCTATGAGGCTTTGGAGGGACATCTGGACATGAGCTCCAATGCATAGTAAGCACCAAATGGACCTGTCAACTGTCCACTCTCATAGAGAACCTTTCGAGTCAAACCATGTCTCATCTTTCCTGTCTTCTAGTGGAGTCCAGAACTTTATGGGAAGTCAAACTGGTGGAGCAACCAATGAAACACCTACCATAAGGTCTTGAAACTGCCCAGCATGTGCCTTCTTGCCCTCTCCTACCCCTATGGATGCCAGTTTTTCCTCCCAACAATGCGAAGGAAGGGCACTGCTTTCATGCCATGTAGGCCCCGCCCTCCAACACCACCTCTGCCCCTCTGGCTGCTGCAGCTGTTCAGGCCCATGTTGGCATCTCTGCAGCCAGGAGAGACTTCTGTACTCACAAAGCGACTTGAAAGAGGGGAGAAAGCCCTTCTTGTCCAGTCTATCCCCACTGATGCTGTAGTTGTTTTTCCTTTTTTCCTTATGGCAGTCAGAGCACCCAGCTCTCCTGCATTCTCCATCCCTTATTCTCTGTCTCCCCCTGCCTTTCCCCACTGGCTTAAAGGTAAAGAATGAGATTAGAAAGCACCTTTCACCCAAGTGCCCTGCATGCAGCAGCACAAATGCAGACTTTTCAAGGGCACCCTGAATGAGCAGTGCAATGCTGTCTTCATTTAAGGGGGAATTTCAGGTAGCAGTGGGGCAAGAAGCCTTCCTGAAGACTCAGCCTACAGGTAACTAGTGATGATACATTGACAAAGGGCTGCTTCGACAGCCACAATCTGGAAGTTCATTCCGTCCTGCTCAAAGAAGAAAAAAGGAATTCAAAATGAAGCTACTTGGTGACAGTTTTGATCAAACTTTTTTTCCTTTTCAGAATCATGAATCAATCATGAATTCAGTAAGTTAAAACAAGTCCTAAATTTCCCTACAGCTATTTCTGAAGTCCGGTTGTTCCCCATCCCACCTCTTTCCATTTAACATTCATGAGTCAAGGTGTCACCAGAGATGTGTATGAGAAAGACACATTGAACTTCACCTTCTTATGTGGCAGAAGAAGAAGGTGTTGACAGTTGAAATACAGACAGGTACATTTTGGACAGGCTGGTGGTGCTGTGTTTCAGGGCACCTGATTCAGTTCAGCTGACAAGTGAGTCACCTCTGAGGGTCTTAATCAGAAATATTTCCAATTCTCAGTTCACTTTCAAGGACTAGAGAACTATTATTCTGAACCTTTCTGAAGCCAACACACCCTCTTTATTATCCTAAAATGATCTCCATGACAAAGATCATTTAACAAAGCACATTTGTTTTCTTTCCCATTAGATACTCACGACAAGCTATAAAAGAGACAGGTCCAGCCCATTTCATAGACATAGAAATTAGTGCACCAAAAGGTGAAAGGTCAAATAGTTAGTAAGTGATCAAGTTACATATGTCTTAAACCCATGTCTAGACATCCAGACTCATTTTGTGCCCCATGTCACTTTGCTTATTTTATTTGAGAATGAAAAGAATTTTGCATGACATAGTACAGAGCTTTCTGCAGCACCTTAACCAGGCTTGCATCCAGAGGCAGCTTTGTGGGGGTATCATGACTTCTGGGGTACTGGGAATAGCATATCAGACTGGCCAGGAGGCCACATTACAAAGGTGATTCCTTTGATTTAAAGATCTGACGTGTGTGTGTGTGTGTGTGTGTGTGTGTGTGTGTGTGTGTGTGTGTGTGTTGAAGTGAGAAGAGCGCAGGAATGAAGGGTCAAAAGCCATTAGAACTCATTGGAGGAAGAAGGACTGAATGACCTCTAAGATATCTACCCTGTGGGCTTCATAATCCGATTCCATATTAGGGCAGGATGGAATGGGATAAAGGAAAGAATGTACTGGGCTTCAATAAAGCTAAGAACTAAATTCCGAGGACAGAGTAGGCCAGAAGAAATAGAGAGGACCCCAAAGGCATACTTAGCTATCTTACAATTGTAGTGGGTCTGAGACCTGTTGAGAATATTTGGAATACAATTGCATGTGAACGTGGAGAAAGGGTAAAGGATAAGAATTTTTCCACTTGAAATGCATTTAAGCATAAGAGAAAATTAGCAGACTGGATTTCAGTGGACTCACTTCTCATTCAGCTCTTGGTTCGATCTCATAGCTGTTCCATCACTGCTCACATATGCTAAGAAACAGAACTCTGGTTCACATGGTTACCAATAGCTTTGCTCACACTGCTGCCTCTGGGCGCAGTGCTGCCTGCTTTACCTCTCTGTGCAAACAGTGAACAGGGAACCCACGGAGAGGTCCCAGGAACACCTCAGCTACCCAAGCCCGCATGTGTACTGAAGTCTTCTGTACAGCACGGTGTACCACTTGCATAGAACCCACAATTAGCCTCTTTATACTTTGAAATCATCTCTACATTGCTGACAATACCTAATACAAATAAATAGCATAAGTAGTTATACTGTACTGGTCGACATGTTCTATATGTTTTTTCCCCAGAGTTTCTGTCCTTGTTTGCCTGGGTCCACCGATGTCAAACCATGCATATTTAATGCTAAATTCTACTTCTTTCCTCCTGATTTTCATAGCTGAAGCAGTCATGACTTCCTTTGAACCTCCAGAAAGGGTTACTGGACTTCTCCTGGGGTACCCTGTTCATCTGAATTTGGAACTCCTGTCTGGTTCTTCTGTTCCCTTCAAGGCTATGAACATATTGGAGAAAGGATAGGTCTTTTTCTCTTTGTCTCTTCTCATAGTCCTTGCTTCCCTAGAAGCTTATAACAAAAATAATGCATTGGTAAATGCTTTGTAGCTAATTGTCTCTGGAGTCAGAAACTTCTGGAAGCAAGCCCTGACTTGTATTAACCTCTAAGTCTTGATTTCCTCCTCTGTAAGCACACATTTCATTGCCATGACTTTTTAGTGGACTAGCCCACATGACTACTTGGCACAAATATAAGACACCTGGTATACATTCCACAATCACTCCCTACTGATGTGATTGTGCTCTTAATGAAATGTGCAGTACTCTCAGACTCCTTTTAGCAATAATTCCACAAAGCCATTAGCCCAGGAGGAAAAGGAATGACATGTGGAGGCCTCCGGGCAAAAGTTTGTTAAATGACCCAAGTCTTACTATATTTACAGGGACATTCACCCTTCAAAATGCTGCAAAAGTCAGGAAAGAGTTTCAAGTGGAATTTGCTATTTCTGTGGCCCACATGCTGAATGCCACCGAAGCTTCCATTGCTCGAGCAGCAGTTTGTAGACATGGAATAGCGGCAGTTTTTCATTTTCCAGAGTCCACTTACCCTTCCAAGAATCTCAATGCCTCATTGATTCATAATACAGTGCATAAAGATTTCATTTTTCCTGCCCACAGTGATACATTATGGAGGCAATCTGTTTTGCCACTGAAAAGTTTGCTTAGTAGAAAAATTCAGAGTTTTGACATTCAGGAAATTACAGTCATCTGTAAAACACGATTGATATGCCAAGGCTAACATTTTCATTGCACTCACAGAGCCAGAATAACTATGATAAAATATGTGTTACCCCACACACATTTCAGGATCCTTTAAGGAAACATTCGTTAGCTGGAAAGACCTCCTCCCAGGGCTCCTGTGCTACCACTATAGTGCCAAAGAGCTATTCCCCATACGCAAGGCCAGCACCAGTGATTGGACCAAGACCTGGCTCAAAGATCAAGGGCTGCTTTGCTGCATCTTTCTTCTGCTTTGGTACTCGTCTGAAGACTACAGTGATTTTTTTTTCTTGCTCCCAGGTTAAAGGCTTGAAAAGCCACCAACAAAAGCCAATGGAGTGTTCCACTCCTGCTTTGGAACTGCTCATAAGCCACACAAGATTCAAGTACAGGTTATGCACCACAAGAAGCCAAAGGTTTACAGAAGTGAAATTAGATGATTCTCCATTTGCCTACCACTTTAAACCTGTGCTGTGTGTATGTGCATCCATGCAGGTGTAAGTGTGTGTATGTATGTGTGTGTGTGTGTGTGTATGTGTATGTGCATGCGCATGTGCATGTTCACATGTATGACTAGAAATTGAGCCTGGCCCTTCCCATGGAATTATATCCCCAGTTCTTTCTGCTTTATTTTCAGAAAGGTTTTAGCTATGTTGCTGGATTGCCCACACTGGATACAAAATTGTGACCCTCCTGTCTCAGCCTTCCAGTGTATTGAGGTTACAGATATGCACCACCATGTCTAGCTTGTTCTCTATATTTTATATCCAAGCATTTCTTTGTCTCTTTCCAGGTGCAATTTTTAATGTTGAGTGATATCAGAAGCCCAAGGTCGGGGGGAACTGTTTCCTTTCTCGACATCTGATCTTGGAATAATAAATTCCATCAACTTAGCAGAAGGGTGTAGCCCACCTGTAGAGCTTATTGAGGGAGCTGCTCCCTCAAAGTTAGCTTTGGGCTGGGTATAGGTAGTTTCCTAGGTCCTTGTGCACCAAGATCCATGCAAAGTACACAGGCAAACTGTGTGGGCTCATGGCCAAAGACAAGTGCCAGTGCCCTTAACACTGGAAATGGTTCAGGGTAATCCCTACAAGGTCCTGGGTTTGATTCTTTAGACTTTGGGAAGTACTTTCACATCAAACTGAGTCTGACTCAGGAAGCTACCTTTAAAGGCTTCTGTCATGAGCTGTATCTAGATGTCCTCCCAACCCTCAGGTGCTCATAGGTTGGGCTTTGGGGTGATGATTAGATCATGAGGGCTTGCTGCCCTGCATGGCTCAGCCCACTGATGAGTTCATAGATAAACGGAATGTTGGATGGTGAAGCCTGATTTGAGGAGGTGGGTGACTGGGGGTGTGACCTGGATCTGTTTCATTCCCTCCTCCCTTGATCTCTGCTTCCTGCCTACTATACCATGAGCAATTCTCTGCCATACCTCTCTGCCATGCTGTCCCGCCTTGGAGCCTGCTCACCTTGGACTGAAACCTCTATAAACCATGAGCCTAAATAAACTTCTTTAAATTGTGGGTGCTGGGTATTGTGTTTCAGCAATGAGAAACTAAGCCTCCTAGAAGTCCTGGGGGTTATAATCAGTACCACATATGCACACTAATTTCTTCCTATGTGCTAAACACATTTCTAGGTGGTTAACACACATTAATTCATTTAATTGTTTGAACTCTACTAAGAGGCAGGTACTAGTATTATCATCCTTATTTTATAGACCAGCAAGTGAAGGTACAGAGAAGTTGAGCAACTCTCCTCAAGTCACACAGCTAGCGTGTAAGAGATAGAGCTTGGATTTGTATCCTCAGCAGGGCACCTGTAGAACCAATGCTGGTGATCTGTATTGCCTTAATGAAAGAAAAATTTTAAAGCCTTCTTTTGTCAGAAATGCTACTTAGATTTTTCTTTGGGTGTCTCATTCTTGTGGGAGGTGGGCTCTCTTGTTCTGAAGATCTGCACCAAAGGTCACTTTCCTCTTATTCCCAAATCACACCCCTTTCAGCTACCAAATTAGCTTTGCTCACTTTCCAGCAATGGTTGCAGTTAGGCCAGACAGGCAAGGCTAAGGGGTAAGGGTGGCATGGGAAGTGAAGGTCAAAGACACAGGCAAAGCCCACAGTTGTCTAAGAGCTCTTGGACGTGGCAGTGAGAGGAAAAGTGGTTTCTTCAGAAAGGGTTGAGGATCTCTTTGCAGTTCCCTTTTGCCCCAGACACACACACACACACACACACGCACGCACGCACGCACGCACGCACGCACGCGCGCGATTTAACCTATGAACCCATATACAGGATTCTTGAGTCTCACTGCTCCCAGTGTGTGTGCCTGATTTTTGCTGACTTCGTGAGTGGTTGAGTAAACTGATAGGTGGGCAAAGGACTCACAAGAACAGAACAAGGGCATGGAGACGCTGAAGGGGTGGAGAAGATGGAGAGGGAGAACTAGAAAAGCACAGGAAGGGAAGAAAGTAGGCTGAAAGAGAGGAGAAGCAACTGGGCATGGAATGAGAATCTATGGGGAGGCTTGGAGGAGCAGGCCAGGAAAGGCAGATGGGGAGGCCTCCCTGCTTGCCTGTGCCATCCAAAGCCGCCCACAGGCACTCTGTCTCCTCTTCCTTCATTTGCTTGGTAACCACAGAAAAGCTGTAATGTGGCACAGAGCTCCAACTGCATGATCTCATTCTTCTTCTCTGAGTCCCGTGTGCTCTTCAAAGTAGGCCTTGATTCCCTATCTGGGATTCTGATTTGTGCTGTGCTTTTCTTCTGTGACTAGGCTGGCTACTCTTTACAGGTTGGGATCAGCCCTTAACAGCATCATTGGGCCTCAAAGCTTTCCTCAACTATTACAGGAAGTCATGTGAGCATTAGGACAGTTGACAGATTAAGCCTCTAGTAATCAATAGTTTGAATCTATTAGTATCAGCTTTATTAAAAAGCAAACTAAGAGCCTTGAAGATATGGGGTCCACAAGGACACCAAAGGAAAGAATGAAGCAAGCACCCAAGACACTTTCCTGGCCACACCATTGCCCCAAAGCTGCTCTATTAGCTAAAGGAATGCAGCCCTGCTATATGGTCCTTTCTATATAATTATTGTTCTGTATTTACATAGTCTATATGGACTTAACTATCAGAAGTAGTTCATAGTATCCTTAGGCCTGAATAAGAAGGCCTTTTTAGAAGTTTCCTCAAATTCTATGTAGAAGTAAGCAGGACATCAAAGAATGTGGGATGAACATACAAAGAATTTCCCCTTTTTTATCTCCAAGATGTCTTATACATTTATTTAGAGGGCTTTATTGCTCTGTGAGTCACGCACTTGGTCTATAGTAAATCTTGAAATCTAGACTCTATGAAAAAGCCAAATGTATTGTGAGTAAATTTCAGAGGCGCTTGCAGCTGCATGGTACCTGTGTCCCCTCCTGAACCTGTCTGGCTCCTGATACCACCCAAGATGTGGAGGGAGCTTAAGAGGCCCTGGGAATTAGGAGCAGTAGGTTTGTTCACTCTTCTTCCAGGGGGAGGCGCTAGGGGTGTTTGCAGGTAAGCCTCTAATCAATTCTGGATACTGTTAAGAGTAAGACTTAAGGGCCTCCAGAACTGCTATGCACAGGTAGAAGACCAAAGAGCTCTGACCCCACTTCATTCAGTTCTGACTGCACCCATTTGTCTTTTGTAGTCTTCAGTCCTCAGGACCCCAAGCAAGTAAGACCTTGGAGGGCTCTGAAGGCGCAAGCCAGAGAGCAGTTCCCACACACCTTTCCCAATAGCTTCCCAGCCTTTCTTTCCAGCCTAGCCCCCTCCACAAAGTTCTCTGGCTCCATGGATTCCATCCCTTTCTGACTTAGCAATTTTCTTCCTTTCTGTCCCTAGACATTTTCTCTCACACCTCCCCCTATTGTTCTGTTTTTCTTATCACCAGGATGATCGATGACCCAATAGGCATTTACATTTACAAAGCAATTGCATTTACATAAGATAGCTCTTATCTACAGCCTAGAGAGGCACAACCATAATACATATATAATAGAGAGCGAGCCTATTCATCACCCACATTTACAGTGCCTTCAACAGCATAGACTGTTCTAGGAATTTGGTGTATGAGGGGAGAGAGCCCTGTAAAATTCATCATTAAAGGTAATCAATGAGTTCCAACTAATGTGCTCTGCACCTCGAGGTAAAAATACACCAAAAGTATAGGGAAAACATATTTACTCCTTAAAGTTTGCTGAATTTAATTTTAGCTTCCATCGATTTCTTTTAATACAAAGATTATATAATCAGGAAGTTCGTAGCAATTGGAAATACTAAGGCTAGTCTTCACCCATCAGGGCATTTGGTAATATCTAGTAATGGCAGGAGATTCTCATTTAATTGAATTGGAAATGCAACATATATTAGCTTACAGAAACTTAATCAGTGTGATCGAATTAAAACAGGACACTCTGACATACAGTCCTGATTAAGGTGCT
>PVKN010010627.1:0-22430 GCA_004027915.1 Capromys pilorides
AGCAGTACAGCAGCTGCCTTGTAGGCTCGAGGCCCCGAGTTGGATTTCTGGTACCCCACTTTCCAGTCAATAAAGAAGGGAAGTTTTAAACAAGGCTCTCAGGGTGGGACTTCCCCGAGGAGCACCAGGCAGAGAGACTTAGGGTAGGAGAGAGCTGTTCCTGAGGCTCTTCCTGCACAGTCCGTGCCTGATCTCGGGGTTCCCCCGCTTCGGCCCTGCCCTCCTGTCCCCAGAGCGGAGCGAGACCTTCCTGGAGGTGTGGGGGAACACGCGGCTGCGGGCCCCGGTGGCCGCCTTCGTGCGCGCGCAGGCCGTCCGTCTGGCGCTCCTGGTCCCCGAACCCGCCCGCCTGGCGCTAGAGTTGCCGTGGCTCCGCCTTTGCGCGCTCAAGGTGAACCTCTGTGTCCGTCCCGCGGAGTCCCGGCCGGGGCAGCGGAGGGGCGGAGGGACCGGCAGTTTGGCTGAGAACCAAGCTGGGGTTCCCTGAGCGCTGGGTGGGGCTTCGGCTCTCGGAGCCCGAGTTTCTTCCCTGGAGTTGGGACGCGAGGCAGGCAGAGCAGGGGCGCCGGTGCATCCCTGCCTCCGCTCTCCCGCACGCGTGGCCGTAGTTCCGCGAACGCGACGCGCTGGAGGCCGTGCTCCGCTTCTGGTCCGGCGGGGAGCAGGGCCCAGAGGCCTTTCCAGTGGGCCGCCTGTGGGACGCGCGCGTGCGACACTACCTGGGCTCCCGCTACGACGCCCGGCGCGGGGTCTGCGACTGGGACCTGCGCATGAAGTTGCACGACCGCGGGGTGAGGGTCGCGCGGGGCCTGGGGCCCCGAGTCTGAGAATGGAGGGCCAGGGACCCCTTTCCCAGGTCACCTAGACCTGTCTTCCTCCCTCCGGCTGGCTACCCCAGGCTCAAGTCATCCACACCCAGGAATTCCGCCGCTGGAGAGACACAGGGGTCGCCTTTGAACTGAGAGACTCCAGCGCCTACCACGTGCCCAACCGGACCCTGGCGTCCGGCAGGCTCCTGATCCACGTGGGTGCTACTCCCTGGCTGGCCCCCACTCTTTTTTTTTTTTTTTTTTTGAGGATCTGGAAGTCGTGACCCTCATCAACCTCACTTGCCACCTCTCTCCTGTTTTGCCAGCACGGGGAGCGCGTGGCGACGCGCGGGTACTGGGGGGACATCGCCACGGGACCCTTCGTGGCCTTTGGCATTGAGGCGGACGATCAGAGCCTCTTGCAGACGAGGAACGGGCAGCCAGTCAAGGTGTGCGGCCCCCGGGTGTAGGCGCAGGTGTCAGAGCCCAGGCCTAGACCTGGACGTCCTGCCCGGACCCCACAGGCAAAGCCCCGCCCTCCCCAGCCCCCGTCTCCCCTTCCTAGCCCCGCCCCCTTTCCCGCCCCTCCCCCACCGCACTGTCAGCTCCAGCGCCTGTCCCGCCCCTTCGCTCCTGCACAGACTGCGGGGGAGATCACGCAGCATAATGTGACTGAGGTGCTCCGCGAGCTGGCCGCATGGAGGCGCCCGAGAGCAACTCAGGGGGACCTGGAGGAGGCACAGCCCGAGTCCGAGGTCTGCGCAGAGCAGAAGCTGTCAGGTGTGGACGCAGGTAAGCAGGGACTCTGGTAAGCCCGTCTTCAGGCTCTAGTTAGTTTGAATCCCAACCTGGGCAGGGGCCGCGCCTTGATATTCTGCTTCCTTACCTCTTTGGTCTTCCAGTCCTAAAACCTGACCGCATCCTTAGGATGCTGTAAAGGCCTTGGCGGCCAAAAATATTGCCGCCCATCCTCCCGGAGCTGGGCAGGAAACCCAGGCCCCCGGCCAGAGCCGCATTCCCACGCCCGCTTCGTTTCTTATTATGAGGCAGGGTCTCGCTAATCACCAGGTTGCCCAGGCTGCAGTCACCTGACGGGCCAAAAATTCCTTACCATAGGGGGCTGTCCAGCTGCTCCTTGGACACTGTGCCCACCCAGACTTTGGCTGTGTCTTCTTACCTTTCCCCGCGCCGTGGATCCCAGCTGTCTGTCCCCCTTCTAGGGCCTGCCCTTGGGGCCCTGGGCCATCCACTCATTTTGGTCTCTAAACCGGGTCCCTGCTTGCTGGCGCTTTCCCAGAGGAGATGCAGGCGGGCTCGGGGGGGGGTCCGGGAGGGCCTCTCGGCGCCCCGTATGTCTCCTCACTGCTTGTCGGGGTTTTTGCTGGCTCCCCAGGAGACCTGGCCCGAGCACCCTTCTCGCTCCACTTTCTGCCCCTCGGATCCGCGCACACCCTGTACCACAAAGGCTGCTACCAGAGTCGCTTCCAGCTCCTCTACGTGGCCTGCGGGTGAGGGCGTGGCTGTGCACGGCGGAACCCGGATTGGGGTGGGTCAGGTCGCACCCCCTGCCGCCGCTGACCGCCCCCTCTCCGCAGCATGGTGCACCTGCTCTGCCCGGAGCTCGCGGCCTGCGTGGCCCCCGGAGGGAACCTGGTGGTGGAGTCCGCCCGGTGAGCCCGCGCGTCGCGGGGTGGGGGTTCCGCGCGCGCAGACGCAGCTCTCACCGCCCCTCCGCTCAGGTACCTGGTGGACCTGCGTCCCGAGCAGCTGCAGGCCTTCTCTGCCCGCGTCGGGGAGCTGGCAGGAGCGGCTGGCTTCGCCCCGCGCGGCCTGGCTGGGCCTTCGGAGACTTTCGCACGCTTCACCAAGCCGAGTCCCGCAGGACCCACAAACCTGCCCCAGATCCCCTCCCTTGTCGCCCCCAGTCCTGTAGGCCCCTCTCCAAGACCTGACCAAGCCCACGGCGAGCCCGCCTCCCATGCCAGAATGGGAGCCGACCCCGACCCCCAGAACCCCTCCCTTAGTGCTCACAGTCTCGGTTTCGATACACCTGTTCCCCTTGCTGCAGTCCCTTCCCCATGATCCGGCCACACCCACAGAGATCCCGTGTCCTCCATCGGAGTGGAAGTGGCCCCGAGCCACAGAGCCCCTTGGTGACTTCTGACGGGGACGCTGGAGACCACGAACCTCCCGCGAGACCCTGATCCTCCCGCCAGACCCTGATCCTCGTGCGGCTCTCGTGGTCCCCGTGCAGCATTGCACTCAGCCCTGAGCTTTGCAGAGCTGGGCCTTCCGGTTCCCCACCTGGGGTTCTGGGTGCAATTTCCAGGGTCCTACTGTTGTCTCAACCTCAGCGCCCCAGACTCATCCCAGAGCCACGGGCAGGTCGAGGCCCCAGCCTTCAGCCCCACTCCACCTCCTGCCCTCAGTCCCAACTGTAACTGGAGCAGCGCCCAAGTAGCTCAGTAAAGTCCTGTGTCCATGTCGTTTGCCCTCGTGTCTTCTGTCCTCGCTGGGCTCCAGCCCTGGGGGTGGAGAGCCCAGGAGGCCTGAAACAGACTTCTATGTTTGCAGACGGGCTCTGGGTGGCTGTCCCGACCCTGTGGCGCAAGGACAGAAGGCCAAACCTGGAGTCTGAGCTTAACACACAATAAATAGCCCAGTGTAATGACCAGAGGCTGAGGCAGGAGGATGGGTGCAAGTTTGAGGCCAGCCTGGGCTACAAAGTGAGCTCAAGGCCAGCCTGGGTTGCATAGCAAGACCCTGTCTCAAAAAGACAAAAATAAATAAATTTTTAAAAGGCTAAATAATAGGCCAGGCATAGTGGTGCAACCTATAATCCCAGCACTCAGGAGGTGGGATAGCTGTGGTTTCAAACATAGCCAGGATTACAAAATGAGCTCAAGGCCAGCTTGAACTACATGGTGAGACCCTGACTGAAAAATAAATAATAAAATTAAATATAAATAAATAATATACATCTACCAGCTTACATATTTGGGTATCAAAAACTGCCCCAAAACAGGGAAAAAGAGAAAGTACTAACCCTCATGAAGAATCAAAACTAGCAAAGGGGTAGGAGGCCCAAGCTCCTGAGTCTGAGGAAAAAGGCCAGGCCTGGACCGAGGTCTGAGGTGCAGAGGCTGGGTTGGGATCCCGGGGTCCCCTAGGTGTCCAGCATGTTTCCAAGTCTGAAGGCAGAGCGGCCTAGCACTCCAGGCCAGAGGGAGGAGAAAGGGTCCATCCGTATCCTGAATGCGAAGGTGACCTGGCCATTCCAGAGTGCAGCCGTCCCGCCCCTCAAGTGCCCTTATCTCTGTCCTGGTCCTGGAGGAGGGGACAGCAGTATATTTAGTCCCTGTCCTTGCCCTTTATCTCAGTGTCCTAGTGAGGCCAGAGCAGCACAGTGGAAACCAAAGAGCCTGAGACCTCCGAGGTCACCCCTGCGCCCCTCACCGACCTGCAGGAGCCGGGGTCTGCTGTCTGCTACATCCCAGCCTGAGTCTCCTATGGCAGATAAGTGAGTGCTCCTTGGTGACCCTGATAGCAGGAGGCCCAGAGGGAGTGTTGGTAGTGGTGATCTCCAGGGTTCTTCAGAGGGTAGGGCTGTGAGGCTGGCCTGAGAAGGAGGTAGTGTAGGGGTACTGGGTACACACGAGGTAAAAATTTGGGAATCAAACAGGACTTGGGAGGCTGAGGCAGGAGGATCACAAGTTTCAGCCCAGCCTGGGCAACTTGACTTAGGAAGACCCTGTCTAAAAATAAAGTATGAAGAATGTGGGATCAGACTCGTGGTACCTTAGCAGGGACAGCTGATGACCTAATCTCTAGCCCCTTAAGGGACAGAAAGGACATGGGCCCACCACTAATGCTCTCTCCCCGGTTCTTCTCCCTGCAGGAGCAGCGATGCGGTGAGACTGCGCAGAGGCCAGGCTGGGACCCTAGGGCCTGGGTGGCACGACAGGGAAGGGTGGGGTGGAGGCTGCATCCCTAGAGAGACCACTGGGGAGGACAGGGACCCAGTAGTTATGCAGCCGCTCCTTCTCCCCAGGCGGGGGAGCCACGCCCCGCGCCGGCCCCAGTGCGACGACGCTCTTCTGCCAACTACCGCGCCTATGCCACGGAACCACACGCCAAGGTCAGTAGAAGGGCGGGACCCGGCCGAGGTTTAGGCAACGGGGCGGGGCTTCAGAAAGGACGAGGTTCTGATTGGTGATAGCTGGCTGTAGGCGGAGCTCCGTTGTTCTCAAGGTTGCTTAGGGGGTGGTAGGCGGTGCCTAACTAGAGGCAGGGCTCCGGAGATTGGTGGGTAGGGATGAAGGGCGTGGCTTTCCCTGGACTCCGAAGCCGAGGTGAAAGCCGTCTGAGGGTTAGGAATTGGAGTTCTTCATATTGCTCACTTTTGGATTTCTCTCCTTGATCGTTTCTTTGTCCATGCATTCTGGCAGAAAAAGTCTAAGATCTCCGCCTCCAGAAAGTTGCAGCTTAAGGTGAGGACGAACTGGGGGCGGAGCTTTCGGGAGCTGGGCGAGGCCTGGGAGGGGCTTCGTTGGGGCGCCCCTCTGGCGTGATGGGGTCCAACCCGAGGGTCAGGTCTCCGAGGACCGGGCTTTATTCCTCCTCGTATCACCCTGTAGACCCTGATGCTGCAGATCGCGAAGCAGGAGGTGGAGCGCGAGGCGGAGGAACGGCGAGGAGAGAAGGGGCGCGTGCTGGCAACACGGTGCCAGGCCCTGGAGCTCGCCGGGCTGGGCTTCGCGGAGCTGCAGGTACCGACACAGATGGCCCTGCGCAGACAGGGTCGGAGTCAGTCTGCGTCCTTGCGTTGCTTGGGTTCATGAACGCCCGCCCTGTCCCCTTCTGCCCATGGTTGCCACCACAGCCCAGTCTAGGCTCAGTTTAGGCTCAGGTCCTCCAGGCCCGGATCTGCCAGGTTTCAGGACTCCTGGCTTTTGCCCCCCACTTCTGTATTCTCTGGAGCCCACGCTCCAGCCCGCCGGTTCAGAACCATATCGTAGCACCACAACCCTCTTCACTCAGACACCGGGTCCTGCCCGGCCCAGCCCTTCCCCCACGGCACACCCTGGGCTTCTTCACCAGGACTTATGCCGACAACTCCACACCCGGGTGGACAAGGTGGATGAAGAGAGATACGACATAGAAGCCAAAGTTACCAAGAACATCACGGAGGTGGGAGCCCTTGGTGCTGGGCGCCCCCACAGAGTGTGAGGTTCCTGCCTTGGTTTGGAGTGGCAGGGCGCTGTCTGAGAGGGCGGGGCAGAAGGGTACCTTTGACCTGGGTCAGGAATGGGTTTCCCATGGGGGCAGCATGTGCATGCTGTGCGGCCCAGGTGCTGGGGCGCTGGGCACTGGGGAGAGGAGTTCCGGAGGATGGAGTGGTAGCTCCCAGGTTGCTGAGAGCAGGGGTGGGAGGTGCTGGGACAGAGGCTGGGCTCTTCCAGGCCTTCACCCTGAGCCGGGGGAGGGAGGCGCCCGGCTAGGTATGGAGGGCAGGAACTGGACGAGGCGGAAGAGGAAGGGCAGTGCCATGCTCACGCGGCAGCCCTCAGATCGCAGATCTGACCCAGAAGATCTTCGACCTCCGTGGCAAGTTTAAGCGACCCACCCTGCGGAGGGTGCGGATCTCTGCCGACGCCATGATGCAGGCCCTGCTGGGAACCCGGGCCAAGGAGTCCTTGGACCTGCGGGCCCACCTCAAGCAGGTGAAGAAAGAGGACACGGAGAAGGTGAGCGTGGGACAGGGACAGGGAAGGGGGCGCTCAGCGGAGGCTTGAGGGGGCGATGAGCTTGGGATCTAACCTAAGGCTGCTCTACCCTGGGGGGAGGAGCTGTGAAGGGGTCCTGGGAATTTTGGGAAATAGGTGACAGAGGAAGAAGTGAGACAGGAAAACAGGGCTGGAGATACAGCTCAAAGGTACGGTGTTTATCTAGCATGCGTGAGGCCCTGGGTTTAATTCCCAGTATCTTTGTTAAAGAAGACCCAGGAAGCCAAGTATGGCGGCACATACCAATAATCTAGCACTTGGGAGGTGAGGGAGGAGAATCACTGAGTTCCAGGCCATCCTGGGCTACATAGGGAAACTCTGTCTCAAAAAACTATAAAAGGGCCAGAGAGATGGCTCCGTGGCAAAAATACCTGCCTGGCAAGTCCAAGGTCCTGAGGGGGCCAAGAAGGGAAACATAAGATTATGCAATAAAGACAAATGTGTGAGTGAGACAGGAAGTGCATGAGGGAGATAGGAACCTATGAGAGACTAGAAGTGTATGCAGTTACCAGAACATATGAGGGAAAGAGGAACTGTGTGCAGGAGGCAGGAAGTACATGAGTGATGTAGGAAGTGGAAGAGCAACAGCAAAGGAAGAATATCAAGGAAAGAATAAAATGTATAAGGGAGACAGGAAGTGGTTGGGAGAGACAGGAAGTTCTTGAAGAAGATGAGAGCTTCTGGAAGGGAGCTGCAGTCCCAGCACTTGAGAGGCTGAGGCAGGTGGATTGCCCGGGCAATCAAGGTCAGCCTGAACTGCAGAGTGAAACCCTGTTTCAAAAGAGAGAGGGAATGGGGCCAGGGAGATAGTTCAGGGGCACAAGTGCCTGCCTGGCAAGTGCAAGGTCCTGAGTTCGATCCCAGGTTCAGAGAGAGAGAAAGAGAGAGAGAGAGAGAGAGAGAGAGAGAGAGAGAGAGAGAGAGAGATTCATGAAGGAATCAGGAAATATTGCATGGAATTGTCAGGAAGTTGTGGGAATTGTAGGCCAGAGGCCTGGATCTAGGGTGTCCCAACAGCCAGATTCAGTCTCCCCAGCCACCTCAAAAGTTCAGTTCGCCAGGCCATCGTGGCGCATGCCTGTAGTCTCAGCACTTGGGAGGCTGAGGCAGGAGGATCTGTGCCATGAGACCAGCCTGGGCTACAGAAAGTGAGCTCAAGGCGAGCCTGAACTGCATAGCGAGACCCTGTCTCAAAAGGACAAAAAAAAAAAAAAAAAAAAGTCCAGTTAATAGAAAGAGTGAAATAGAGAGAGAGACAGTCAAGAAAGAGATTTCTTTCAGTTTGGCCACCCTGAAAAGATGATCTCTGCAGGATTTTACAGGGAAAGGACTAGCGCGCATGCGCAGTGGTGGAGGAGGTATCGTGTCCCTGGCAGGCTGCGGGATGGCCACAGGTCTTGTCCTGAGGATCTGCAGCCAGGGCCCAGGAGCAGCGTTGGTTCTCCAGCACCAACTGCTTGTGGCGCTTGCCTTTCCTGTAGTTTGACAAGGCAGTGACGAGAAGGACTGGCACCTGAGCAGATCGAAGGGGGTCCTTCAAAGAGGGGATGGGACTCGAAGGAGGTTCTTGACTCCCCTCATGGCAAAAGGATCTCGGGTAAAAACGATAAGAAAAGAATCTAGGCTCATTAGCATGAGGCCCAGACAGAGTTAGCATCAACATGATTAGATTTGTCTTTCTATTTTGGACCGGGGATAGAACTCAGGACCTTGTGCTTGCCAAGCTGCCAACCAAGCCACTAAGCTATATTGCCCTGGCTCCTCATTGATATGGTTAGAAAGGGAGAGAGAATAAGAAATGGTTGCCACCCAGGGGCTTCACACTCAGCTGCATCCCCAGCCCTATTGTATTCCTTTTTTAAGTTTATTTTATTTTTTTAAAAATTATTTATTTATTTATTTATTTGTTTGCTTGTTGTGTTTGTTTGTTTCTTTTATTTATTCATTTTGTGGCTGGCTCAGCCTGCCCTGATGGTGGCGCTGGCGCAGCATGTGGTGCTGGGGATCGAACTGCAGTCCCCGCAGTTGCCTGAGCCCTCCTAAGCAGGCGCTTTAGACCACTGAACCATCTCGCCGGCCCTATTTTATTTTTTTAAACCTCATTTATTTATTTATTTGTGTTCTGTCCGGCTCAGCCTGCCCTGGGGATGGGGCTGGCGCAGCATGTGGTGCTGGGGATCGAACCGCAGTCCCTGTGGCTGCCTCAGCAGGTGCTTTAGACCACTGAGCCATCTCGCTGGCCCTGTATTCCTTTTTTAAAATGTTTATGTATTTATTTAGTATTTAGTATAGGGTCTCACTATGAAGATCAGACTTATAGTGATCCTTCTGTTTTCAGCCTCCCAAATGCTGGGATTACAGGTGTGCACCACCATGCCCAGTCCCAGTGGCCTTCTCAGTGCACCTAGAGGGTGTGTGTGTGTGGGGTGAAACAGCACAGGGGTTGGGGGGATCGAACCCCAGCCACTGTGTCTGCCTAAGCAGGTGCTTTAATCCACTGAGCTATCTGGCCATCCTCCCAGTGCTATTTTTTGTTTTTTGTGGGACCAGGGTTCGAACTCATGATCTTGCACTTGCCAGGCAGGCACTTGTGCCACGGAGCTATCTCCCCGGCCCCTCCCATTGCTATTTTATTTTATTTTGAGTCAGGGTCTCAATAAATTTGTAAGTTCCCCAGGCTTGGCTCCAATTTGCCGTCCTCCTGCCTCAGCCTTCCAAGTGCTGGGGTTGCAGGCACGCACTGCCACACCTGGCTCCCTGTTCTTCTTTTATTCCACCTCACTACTTCAGGGGAGCAAAAGGTGATCTCAAAGTTGCCCCCTTACCAGGCCTTGTCTCAGGGTCAAGCACTAGAGTCCTGGGTGAATGCCCAGAGCAGAGCTACCCAGCCAGCTATTGGGTGAAAGGGCCCAGAGCCAGGAAAAGCTCTGACCTCTGACCTTCCTCCCCAGGAGAACCGGGAGGTGGGTGACTGGCGCAAGAACATCGATGCCCTGAGTGGCATGGAGGGCCGCAAGAAGAAGTTTGAGGGCTGAGCCTGCTCTCGTGGAGGGTCCTGAGGAAATCAAAACCTTGAGAAATAAAAGCTGCCCATGCTAGAAGTGACTGAGTGTGCTCTCCCTGGGGCTCAGGCGTAAGGGTGGGGACTCAGGGCGTGGGTGGCCCCTGCTCATCTGTGGACGGTGTACTGCATCCAAGGGTGAAAAAGAAGGGTGGCAGAAATAGGGAAGCTGCAGCAGAGGCCGGAGAACAAGGAAGAACAAGCTTGCAGGATGTGGGGAAACAGTGCAGGGAGAGAGAACTAGCATGTGGACCACGGAGACCCTGAGAGGAAGCCTGGCCAGGGAGAGACCCTCCAGGAGGGCCAGGGAGCCCAGCGTGGTGTCACAGGCCTGTAATCCCCGCGCTCAGGAGGCTGAGACAAAAAGAGCACTGTGAATTCAAGGTCAACCTGGAAACCACAGCAAACAAACAAAAAGCAGAAGAGCTAAGGAGATGCCTAGGCAAAAGGAGGCAGAGACAGGGGCAGATGGTGCCCAGGAAGGAGGCACTTGTCCTGGGTATCAGAGATGTAGAGACAAAGCAGCCTCTCCCTGGTGTGCCAGGGCGAGGCCGGGAGCCCAGGGCCTGCTCTCTGTCCTAGAGTTCAAGGTCAAGGTTTATTGGGCTGGCAGGAGAAGGATCCCAAAGAGAGCAGTGTCAGATGGAGGTGGGGGCTGGGAGCTCAACTGACATCCCCTCCCCGCCACACCTGCTAGCCTGCTTTAGTGCCTGTTGTCACCAAGGTGGAATCTGGTGGCAGACAAAGGAGTGGGGGTGGGGAGGGGGACACAGAGAAGCAGAGGGGGTGGGGTGTAGAGAAACACAGGGTCCGAGGGAGGTGCCCCTCACAGAGGAGTAGCAGGGACCTCCTCAGGAGTCAGGAGCTGGCCGGGCCTAAGAAAGGAGAGAGGGTGGCCAGAGGGATACAGGGAAAGGAGTCAGAGAGGTGGAAATGGGAAGTGTCCCTTGTGTCACTAAGCATTGTCCAAGGACCCACTGTGTTTCCAGCAGGGGCTGGGAAAGCTGTGTGGAAGGAGCAACCTTGGGGGTGTCTGAGCCTGCCCTGGCCCCAGGGTGGTACCAGCAGGGTGCAGAGGGGGCTTGCGGCTTGGGCCAGACGTCAGGAGCTGGGCTGCTGGCTGTCAGGGGAATTCCTTCCCCATCTGTACTCCCCTCCCCCTCCCCCCTTCCTACTCCCCCTCACTCTGGGGCGGGCCATGTCCCCTATAAAATCCGGGAAGCACAGCGCCCAGCGCCGGGCAGCCCTTCCCTCCAGCACAATTGACCCAGGTAACAGCGTCGGGGGCTATGTGGGGACTGTGAGTTATAGAATCTGGGTGTGCCTCATGATTGCACAGGTCTGGGTCTGGGTGGTCGTGGGGCTTGGAGTCAAACGGTCTGCACACTGGGATCTGGGGGCTCAGACTCTGGGCGTATCAGAACTAGGGCTCCGAACGTGGGGTTTTAGGAATTGGACCTTTGAGCCCGAGCTCCGGTATTGGGTTTATTGGGTTTTCCTAACCTGAGGTGTTGCAGTTTAGGAGGTCTGAGCCCTGGTCCCTGAGGGTATCCAGGCCCCCGCCTGGACTACCCTGAGTGGGGCTCAGAATCTGGAGCTGTGGGGCATCATCAGTAAGCCACAGCCTTTGCTTACCGGGCTTTGGGGTTTGTTTAACCGGGACACCGCTGGACTTTGGGGTCACAGAGGTCGAGGTCTAGAACTGAGGGAACAGAAGCTGCTCTTAGGGGTATTCACCTGTCCATAGGCAGGGGTGAAGGTAAGAAGGGGGGCGCGGGAGGAAAAGCACCCGTGGGGACAGCAGGGGAGGCTGGGTAGGGGCCAGGGTGACTATAGTTCCAGAGGACCCCCCTTCCGTCCCTTCTTAGGAAATGTCCTCTGTTCTGCGTTTATGACATCGCCCCAAAATAGCCCTGGGGTAGGGTAGCTATTGTCTTCAGGCCACTGTCGCTGCCCAGGCCTTAATCCCAGGATCAGGTTTCCACGGACCTGTCATGGACAAAGCGGGACAGCTGTGGGGGGGTGGGGGAAGGAGGGGCGCGGGCGCCCCTGGGCTGGGTTGGGGCCACAGCTCACAGCCGAGTGTGTCTGCGGGTTCTGCGACCTGGGCTTCCCCTCTCTCCCAGGGCCGGCCCGGTCCAGCACACTCAGCCTCCTTCTCTGCCACCCGCAGGTCCCAGCAGGATGTCGGACACGGAGGAGCAGGAATATGAGGAGTGAGCCGTCTTCCACTGGGCTCGGGGTGGGCACGGGACATCCTGCAGCCCCTCGATGTCTAATTGTCCCCTCCTTTCCCTCGGGTCCCCAGGGAGCAGGCGGAAGGTGAGTGGAGGGGCAGCGTGAGAAGGCCGCCCTCACATCTGACGCCAGGCCAGGGTGGGAGGCCATTGGGTCGTGAGTCGAGCCCTGGTTCGGCCTCAACACCCCCTTTTCCACCGGGTTTCGCCCTTAGTCCCCGCCCCCACCCCGCCCCCTGCCCGCTCGGTTGCGCGCGGGACACCTGGTTTGGTCCCAGCCCCCGAGCCTCGCCCCGCCTGAGTTCTGACCCAGCCCCCGTCTCACGTCCCGCTCCGCCCCGTCTCCGGGTCCCTGGCCCTGGGCACTCGGCTTGCCGGGCCGGGTCCTGACGCCCCCGCTTGTGCGCCCGTCCGCAGAGGAGGAGCCCGCGGAGGAGGAGGAGGAAGGTGAGCCGCGGGCGGCGGGCGGCGGCGGGTCCCGGCGACGTGCTCTGACTCTGTCCCTCTCTCCGCCCGCCTGGCCGCCCGCTCCCGCCCCGCTTCTTCCCCCAGCCCCCGAGGAGCCCGAGCCGGAGGCAGAGCGAGGTGACGACGGCGTTCGTCTAGGGAGCAACTGCGGTCCAGCCCCCGCCCTGTCCCCGCTGGCTCCGCGGCCCGCCCCGCCGGCCCTTTAGAGCCCCCTGGCGGCTGCGAAGGGAAACGGCCCTGAGGCGTGGCCTTTTCCCTTCCTAAAGGGACCGACGCCCAAGCCTTCCAGCTCCCTCAAGGCTTGGGTGTGTGCGGGGCACCTCCCCGTGCTCTCGGCCATATACATTCGAAGGTTGGGGACAATGGGGCGGCCGGGTCCCGGAGGGGGAGGGCTGGGACTGGGCCAAGAAGGGCTGGCGTCCCTTGCCGCTGGCTCTGCAGCAGGAGTTGTGCCATGTACGCGGGGGAGTGACTGGGGGCCTGGACGCTGGGGTCCCCATACCGGTGCTGAATGTATATCTGACGCGTGTGAGCTGCCTCCTCCCGTCTGTGCCCCCGACTTCCCTATACCCTTCTCCCGTGCTCTTCCCCAGAACTGCCCTTAGGGATCCTTCCCTTGGTTCCTGGGGCTGGGATCTGCACCCCCAGATTCTTGCTAATGATCTCTTTGTATCTCCCTCACTGAAAGAAGAGGAGCGTCCCAAACCAAGGTGAGAGCCTGGGGCGGTGGGACCCCCACTCCCAGGCAAGATGCAGGAACCAGCCCAGGGTGCAGTCAGGGCACTGCCACCTGCCCTCTTGCCTTAGGGGACCTCCTGGGCCCCCTGCAGGACTCGGACACCCCACCCAGACAGCTAAAGTGCTGAGTCCTGCAGCCCACGGGCAACAGCTAGTGGGGGCGGAAGTCCCTTGGGGGTTGAGTGTGAGCAGGCAGGGACAGGGCATGGTGAGGCCTGGGCCATTGTGATGGGCGGTGCTACTGGGGACAGGGCTAGGAGACCGCAGGAGACAGGTAGCAGCCAGGCCCAGGGCAACATGGGAGCCCGAGCTCCCGGGCATGCCTATGCAAAGGCCTGGGGGTGTGAAGGCTAGGGGCGCCACCACCTGGTGTGTGTATGTGGAGGGGAGGAGTTGGCGGGGCCAAATGGGGACATTTTTCCCCCCA
Source organism: Capromys pilorides (assembly GCA_004027915.1). Taxonomy (NCBI): domain Eukaryota; kingdom Metazoa; phylum Chordata; class Mammalia; order Rodentia; family Capromyidae; genus Capromys; species Capromys pilorides. The sequence continues at coordinate 13,527 of PVKN010010627.1, forward strand.
CTCATGGGCTGTACCCCCGTCCATGCAGCCGTCCAGTGGTGCCTCCCTTGATCCCCCCTAAGATCCCAGAAGGGGAGCGCGTGGACTTTGATGTAAGTAGCAGCACCAGGCCACAGGCCCTGCCCCACTGTCCTTCGGAAGCCGGCTGCCTCCTGCCGGGTGCCTGGCACAGGGTCAGCGCCACTTTCCCTGTCCCCGTCCTGCAGGACATCCACCGCAAGCGCATGGAGAAGGACCTCCTGGAGCTGCAGACCCTCATCGACGTGCACTTCGAGCAGCGCAAGAAGGAGGAGGAGGAACTGGTGGCGTTGAAGGATCGCATCGTGAGCAGGGCTGCCCCGGCCCCCCCTCCCCGTGCCCTGGGCTGTCTCCTTCCTGGTTCTCGGTGGCACTAGCTACATCCCCAGCCCTTTTTATCTAACTTGAGGCAAGTCCTCTTGCCCCAGCCTCCTGTGTGCTGGGATCGCAGGCGCGCCACCACGCCCCCATCACCCCCTGCTGTGTCTGCCTTCCCGCCCACGTGGGAGAGGGCGGGCTGGCTGAATGGCTGGCTCTGCCCCTCACTCTCCTGCCTCCCCAGGAGCGGCGCCGGGCGGAGAGGGCTGAGCAGCAGCGCTTCAGGACGGAGAAGGAGCGCGAGCGGCAGGCCAAGCTGGCGGTGGGTGCCGCCCGGCCCTGGGAGGCTGGGTGGGATTTGTTCTTCGGTTGCTGTTTTTCCTTTTCTGACATTCGCTATGCTTCTGAGGATGCCCCTGTGCCGTGGGACTTAGGGAGACTTCTGCTGGAAGGGATGGGAACCCCAGGCGGCAGCACGGGGACTCCACGGCCTCCAGCAGAAAGTCGGGCTGGCTTGGGGCATGGCTGGATGAAGGGACTCGCACGATGGCACAGAAGCTGCACTGTTCTCCTCCTATTTGACCTGAGTTTCTGTGGGCAGGAGGCTGAGCAACTCCTCCTGGTTTGTCTGGGGCGTTCCCAGGCTTAGGCCAGAAAATCCTGGGGTTGGTCAGGAGCTGGTCACCCTCCTCCCACAGCGCTAGGGGTGACCACTTGAAGCCCCTGGGCAGTGTCCTCTGCACAGACCTGGGCGGTGCCAGACGGTGTGGCAGGAGCCCACAGCCTGCTTTGGATCCGGCCTTGGGAGGTGCGCCTGGCTTGGCACGCAGGAGAGCCCCCACGCCTGCACTCCAGGAGGGGGTAGCGGGCTGGCACAGTCGTGGTCTGGAGATGTCCACACCACAGTCCTAGAATTTGAGTGTGTAGTGCACAAGGCAAAGGGGACTTGGCAGGTCATTGAGTTCAGGGTACTCTGTGTGTGTGTGTGTGTGTGTGTGTGTGTGTGTGTGTGTGTATGTGTGAACTCACTGCTTTTTTTTTTCTTTTTTGCGGGACCAGGGTTTGAACTCACGACCTTGCACTTGCCAAGCAGGCACTTGTGCCACTGATCTATCTCCCCAGCCCCCAATATGTATATATTAATGTTCTGCCTTATTCTGATTCTGAGACCATGAGCAGTTATCTAACCTTCCCCCCCCCCCAACTGGGGATCGAACTCAGGACCTTGCATTTGCCAAGCAGGCACCTGTGTCCCTGAGCTATCTCCCCGGCCTGTGTGTGTGTGTGTGTGTATGTGTGTGTATGTGTGTGTGTGTATGTGTGTGTGTGTGTGTATGTGTGTTTATTACTGAGGGCTGAACCAAGATCTTCACACCGAGCTACATCCCCAGGCTCATTTTAGTTTTTGTTTTCAGGCAGGGTCTCGCAGAGCCAGTAAGGTTGCCAGGCTGGGCTCAAACCTGCCATCCTCCTGTCTCAGCCTTCAGAGTACTCGTGCCACCAGGCCCAGTGATGGCCCTGCGTCACATGAGTGGCCCGAGGTCATTACAAGGCCCTTCTGCGAGGAGGCTGGAGGGCTGGAGCCAGAGAGATTGAGGCCCGAGGGTGGGGCAGGAAGCACCAGCTGGAAGGGCAGGGGCGCCTCCCCTAGGGGCCGGGGCAGCCCGGCCATTCACACCAGGTGTGAACAGCTGGGGCAGCCTGGCCATTCACACCAGGTATGAACCAGGAGCCTACCTCCGGCCTGCAAAACTGTGAGCCAGTCAGTTTGCACCCGTCATCCTGGTACTGTAGGAAGCTGAGGTAGGAGGACTGCAGCTTGGGGCTCAGCCTGGACAACTGAGCCACTCAGTGACACCCTGTCTCAAAATAAAAGAGGGCTGGGGCTGCAGCTCAGTGTGCAGGCCCTGGGCTCTGTGCTCCCCACCACCGCCAAGAGAAGAAAATGCCCTTCTCTTTGGCCACAGTGTGCAAATTACACTGAAGCTCCTTAAGGTAGGGGTGCTGGCTGTTCAGGGTACTGTGCCCCCACTCCCCTGCCCTCTCGTGGGGCCGGGTCCCCAGTGGCCCCCAGCTTCAGGACGAGCAGTGCCGCATCCGCCTCCTTCGCCCCCTTGCCTGCTGAATGCTGGCTCTAAGCTGAGGCATCGAGGATGCGCCCTGGGAGCCTAAGACCCGGGAGCGTCATATCTGCATGGGGGTCACAGCACAGCCAGCCCTCCCTTGGGCCCGGGGACAGGAGGACTGATCATCCAGACCCTGCCCTCGCCCACTTCACTTGCCAGGCCTCTGGGGCCACGCTGGAGGCACGGGGCTGAGCCTGTGTCCCCACAGGAGGAGAAGATGCGGAAGGAGGAAGAGGAGGCCAAGAAGCGCGCGGAGGATGATGCCAAGAAAAAGAAGGTGCTGTCCAACATGGGGGCCCATTTTGGAGGCTACCTGGTCAAGGTGAGTCCTGTGTGCGAAGCCTGAGGGCTGTACCCCAAGGCAGGGGTGAGAGAGGGCCTAGAGTCGGGGTTCTGGGTGGAGGAGGCACCTGGGGCCCTGGGTAGGCGCGGGGAGGATGGGTGCAAGCTGTCTGGGGTGCCTCCCTGGTCGCACACCTGGGTGCCCATGGGTGCCTGGAGGCTCTGCCCCTGCCCACGCCCCTCACCTCAGGCAGAGCAGAAGCGCGGTAAGCGGCAGACCGGGCGAGAGATGAAGCAGCGGATCCTGTCGGAGCGGAAGAAGCCCCTGAACATTGACCACATGGGCGAGGAGCAGCTCAGGTCAGTGACCTGTGGGGGAGTGTGGTCCCCGGGGGCTGGGACAAGGAGCCCAGGTCCTCTCTGAGCCCCACTGGGTGACAGTGTGTGCCGTGTCCCTCTGGGCCCTGCAAGCTGGTCACTTTGCTGGTGATGCAGCTGCGGCTCCCAAGTGCGGAGGCTTCTGTTCCCCTGAGAAGCCGCCTGCTCCCCTCTGCACACCCCATCTTTTGTCCGAGTTAGAGCCAGGTTCGTTCGGCTCCTCTGCTCCTGAGAACCGGCTCTGGCCAGCAGAGGTCTCTCCTTAACAGGCCACTGTGCGCGCTTTGGGGCTGGTGGCGCACCCCTGTGATCTCAGCTTTCTAGATCTCAAGTTCCAGCCCAGTCTGTGCAATAGTAATAATAATAAAAAAAAAATGCTGGGGTTGTAGCTCATGCTAAGGCCCAAGGCTCAGTCCCTTCTGTCATCCCCATGGAAAGAAAGCCAAGCCTCTGTGTCTGTGGAGGAGGCCCAAGTGCAGGCCCCTCACTCCCCCCGGCCCGGCAGGGGGAAGGCCCAGGAGCTCTCCGACTGGATCCACCAGCTGGAGTCTGAGAAGTTTGACCTGATGGCGAAGCTGAAGCAGCAGAAATACGAGGTGGGCGTCACCTCTGTGGGTCACCGACTGGTGGGGGGGCAGGGTGGGCACTGTCCCCCAGGGCCAGCCCAACCTGTGCCTCTGTCCTCAGATCAACGTGCTCTACAACCGCATCAGCCACGCCCAGAAGTTGTAAGTGCGCCCTGGAGTGGCAGCCCCGTCCCCTTTCTTCGGTCCCTGAAATCCCTGGTTCTGTGATGGCCCATGGAGATCTTGGTCCTTGGGGGACACTTGGCACTGCTGGGACAATTTTGGTTGTCACAGCTGAAGGAGAGGTGCCAGAGTCTAGCAGTGGGACTTCCTGGGGGCCATAGGCTGCTCCTTCCACATGGAGCTTCTTGGTGCTAGGCCAGGGTCCCTGCCTTTGGTTCTGCCGAGCCCTCTTGCACAATGGCCCGCACACCGGGTCCCCTGACACTGATGTCCCCCAACCCATCCCCATGACACTTTTTAGCCCCATGTGAGCCTCCAAACTCACTGTGAATCTTCCCTACCATGTGGCCAGCAGGCCCTGGCCTGTCCCTCTGCCTGGCAGGGCCACCTGCAGGCCTTTATCTCCTCTCCTGGGGGTGGGGGAGGATGTTTTCTGGGGCCAGAGGCCTGGGGCCCACCTCACTCTCCTGATACCACATCCTCCCCCAGCCGGAAAGGCGCAGGAAAGGGCCGCGTCGGAGGTCGCTGGAAGTGAGGAAGTCAGGATGTGACCCCCTTGGGGGCCCCGGGAGCTGTCATTGAGTTTGTCTCATCTGTGACTTAAAATAAAATGTCCCCTGCAGCCCCTGCTGAGCACTCGACTTTGTCATCAATCCGCAGCTGGCCACTCACGGCTGGTGGATGATCACACGTGGCTATGGCTTGGAAGGGTCGTGAACAAGCATGAAAATGAGGCCAGGCATGGTGGCGGTGACGCACACATGCCTGTAATCCAAGCACGCCAAAGGCCGAGGCAGGAGGATCGCTGCAAATTCAAGGCCAGCCTGGCCTACCTAATGAGATCCTGCGGCAAATAGGCAAAAGTAGAGAACAGAAACAAATGCCCTGGTGAATGCTCACACGGCTGGCGAAGCGTCACGTGGAAGTGGTGTGGTTTCTCCAGAGGGGAAATGGAGCTTCCCACATGCCCCAGCAGTTCCTCTGCTTGGCAGTGCCGTGAGAACTGAAAGCATGTTCGCAGGCCAACCTGCCCTTCTGTGTCATCCCCCCTTCTCCCCACATGGGCGCTTCCCCGAGGTGGAGTCAGCCCGAGTGCCCATGGTGGATGAAGAAGGAAGCGGGGAGACAAGTGGGTCCATCTACCAAATTCACACATGCTCAGTGGACTCAATCAGTTCCCTCACCCTACCCAGTTGCAAGGGTCACTGGGAAGCATCCTTTGGGGCCCGTTGAACCCTGCTTACAACCTTGGGTTCCAGCTGCATGCACTGCTGCATCCCTGGAATCCCAGCACTCAGGGAGGCAGGTCAGACCCTGCAAGTTGGAGCCCAGCCTGGGCAAATTAGGGCCTCGGCGAGACCCTGCTTGATTCCAAGGACTGGGCTGTAGCTCAGCGCAGAGGCCATGGTCTCACGGCTTCCTCTTGTGTCGGAGGAGACTGAGTCATTGTCTTGGTCTGGGGTTGCTTACTTCTCCATCTCCAGGAATGCTAAGGCTCAGTTATTGAGGGAGGAGATGGCAGACAGGGGCCCAGGCTATGCTCTGCAACCTATCACACTGTGTAACGTGGCAAAAAAGCCCACCTAGGTCCTGCACACTGAACTCATCTACCCTCTCCCAGGATGGTTGCCCTGTGTCCTTGGGGGTTTAGGACAGACCTGCTATGCTCACCATAGCTCGGTCATGTCTCTGAATGGTCGGCCGCCCTGCACTCATACCAAAATGAAGACAACTCAGGGTCCTAAATCCACAGGGGTAAAGAAATAGGGAAAGTGTAATAATAGTTATAAACACAAACTAGGCATGGCGGCACACACCTGTCACCTCAGCGCTTGGGAGGCTGAGGCAGGAGGATTAGTCTTGAGTTGGAGGCCAGTGAGTTCAAGTACATAGTGAGTTCAAGGCTGGCTTGAACTACAAAGTGAGACCCTGTTTCAAAAAACAAAAACTTGGCAGACTGGTCTGCCTCAGCCTTCCGAGTGCTGAGATGACAGGTGTGGTAGGCCCAGGTAGGGGAACACGGGTTTACACACTTGAGATGTGGTTCCTTTTCTGAAATTCTGGTGGCCGTGACTCTGCCTTCAGCTTCTTTCTGTTCCCATCTTAGGAGGTGACGGGTAGGACAATGCAATTCTTAGGCAGACTAATTGTGTCAAAGCCTCCTTCCTGTCCGTGTGTCTGGGGGCCCAGTTTTAGTGTCCTGACCAGGACAGGCAGCCCAGCCGTGGGTGTTTCTAAAACTAGATTTCCCTCCTCACTTTAAACTGTTCCTTTACCCAAGGGACTCTTCTGGGGAAGGCTGTAAAATGACAGCGTGGAACCTGTTTATCCTACTCTGAGCTGCGTGTATGCACAGCCAGGCCCTGTCCTCAGTTCGCCCGAGTGGGAGCTGTCTTGCGATAGTGTCACTGCGTCTCACAGGAAAGAGGGAACACTGTCTTCTTATCTCTCCGAGGTTATTTTCACCAGCAGGGAAGAGGCCCATGGGGCCTGGGCTGAACCCTGTAATCCTGTTGTTAAGAGTGGAGAAGATAGAGCAGGCCAAAGAAGCTAATAGATATTCGCCATCAAAAAGAAGAGGCCAGGAGGGGCGTGTGAAGGTGCCTGGACACAGCCATAGGGTCGCCTGTGGCTCTGATAGTTCATCTGCGCCATCACCACAACTCCAGGGATGGAGACCAGCCTCTGGCTGTGGAGATAGGAAGTGGCAGAGATTAGATTCTGACCCAAGGTCGGTCAACTACAAAGCAGGAATTCCTAACCTATAATAGTAGTAGAACAGGACGCTAAAAATAGCAGGCAAGTTGGGTGTGGTGGTGTATGCCTGTCATCCCAGCACATGGGAGGCTGAGGCAGGAGGACTGCTGCAAATCAGGGGCAAACCTAGGTGACACAGTGAGACCCTGTGTATGTGGGGGAGGTCAAAGCCTTAACCTGTCACCAGCAGGGTGAAGATTATTAATAGTTAGGGCCAGTGCTCACCACACAGATCAAAGGGTGGGCTGAGGAAACCAGAGCTTGTTTCTGTCGAGTCCCTTCCTGGTTCTCGTCTTGGCCCAAGAAGTTTAAACTTACAATCCTAAAACCCGTTATTGGAATTCCATCAACTTAATTACAATATTCCAATCTACTACCACCAGCACAACCCATGGCGATAACAAAGACACTAAGACATAAATATATATATATATATATATATATATATATATATATATATATATATATATAATTATTGGGGAACCAAGGGGCCCTAAGTCCAGCCATGAAGATGGCTTTCTGGAACCAAGAGAGCGACCCAGGGCTGCACTCGAGTTTTATTCATTGGAGAAAGGGGAGCGGCTTGCGAAAAGGAATTTTGGGAAGGTGAACACTGAAGGGAATTGTGGGAAGATGAGCACTGTGAGCTCGGCTAGGTAGGAGGCCTGCATTCGCCTCCGCCATATTCAGAGATATATGAAGGAAGTAATTTGCATTATGCTATTGAGCTAGTATCTAATATTTTGGGGGTCTGGTGCTTCAGCTCTGATGTGTAATCTTTCAAGCCCCAGATAGTCATAGCCTCTATCTCGAGGCTCGATCCCAGCTGACACCGTGGAGCATTGGCTCTTCATCCTGTCATCAGGGAAACGTGCCATCTTCAAAAACTACCACCAGCGCCTCAGCTAGACCATTACACACTGCTTAAGGCCAATTGAAAGGGTAATGAGAAGTCCTAGCTAGCTCTGTACATTTCAATACGAGGAAATAGGGTCAGGCTCAGCCAAAATGGAGACAGTCGCTCTTCTTTCAAGGAAAGCTGCTCAGGTGGTCCTCCACAGTTTCCTGCAAGTAATCATAGTCATGAAAACACAGGCATTCATAAACACACGCAGCCACGGGCAGGATTATAAATACACATGTCCCACTTATCCTGGGGCATAGGCCATGCATAATGGTGCTCCACACAGTAACACATTTGAGATTTGTTTTCTGGGAAGGCACATGGTGTGCACCTGTGGAAAGGGTGGGTGAGGGGCCACATAAGCCAAGAGCCACAGGAGTCTCTATGGGATTATGGCCAGCCCTCCCGGACCTCACCAGGTTTGTATTTCTCATACAAGCCAAAGGACTTCAGAGCAGAGGGGCTGCTCCAGCGTTTTTTTGGGGAAACCTTGTGGCCTTCATCCAATTTTGGAAGCTTTGTGACTTTTATGGGTCTCTGTTCCTATCCCAAAATGTCTTTTCCTTCCCGTCTTGTCTTTTTTTTTTTCTGGCGGGACTGGGGTTCAAACTCACAACCTTGCACTTGCCAGGCAGGCACTTGTGTCACCGAGCTATCTCCCCAGCCCCTCCTTCCTGTCTTGGATTTAGGTACAGGACACTTAAAGTCAGGGTCAACGTGTGTTTATCTGACTTTCCAAACGTCCTGGAGAACTTGACCTGCGCTGTAAGTCCCTGCGCCTGGAGAGAATGTGCTACAGCCTGGATTATACTTCCCGGCATGCTCCACAGCCCTGGGTAGTCCAGGAGGAGACTGTCATTCAGGACCCAGTCTCTCGGATGCCTTGCCCCATTATGACGCAAAGAGTACCATTAGAGACTTGCAGTTTCTCTTGCCCTGGAGCCTAATTTGCTGAGGTGATCTGGACCCTGCTCAAGATGAGCTAGGCCTTTGGGGTATAGGCCCGAGGACTATATTTCTGACTGTGAGCCAGGTTGTTTGGCAGGATGCCCTCACCTTTGCTCCCAAGCTGTATTTCCCAGCATGCTCTGGGCGGTCACCTTGAGGTTGGGGAGTAGGACTCACTTTCCCACGGGGCCTAGGTTTTTCCCACGACCTACGGAGTCCATTCATTCATTCAAAAGTATGTTTCATCTTATCCTTAAGTTCAGCCTGAGACATAGAATAGGTAGTATACGCAAAAGACTGAAGCCCCTGCCCTCACAGAGCTTATTTTTAGTTGGAGGAGGCAGCACCTGCTTGGCAAGTGCAGGGTCCTGAGTTCAATCCCCGGTATAGCAAAAAAAAAAAAAAAAAAAAAAAAAAAAAAAAA
>PVKN010010628.1:0-22438 GCA_004027915.1 Capromys pilorides
CAAAAATTGACTTAACCCCTGCCCTGGTTGACACGAGCCCTCCTACCCTAAGACAAACTATGCCTTTGTTTTAGTTTAGCCCAAACTCCGAGATGACCAATACTTTGTATTTCCCTTGTTGTAAGACAACTCCAATTTTTGCTCTTTGTAATAAACTTTGTCCCTGCAGAAAGCTGACTCTGCCCTCTGTAGCAGACCTTGTGACTGTTGCGTTGTAAAACCTTGTCCTCGCCATAAATTTGTAATATCTCTTCTTCCTCCCTGACGCTGGTGCCAAATGTCCTTCCTGATTAGAAACAGAGCAAGCTCTATAACATCCCCTCTCCCTCCCTAACCCAGGTGCCAAATGTCTTGCAAACTTCTCCCCAATCAAAGGCAAACTCCCCCTTCCCCAATTTCCCTTTAAATATCTTTGTCCCCTCTCAACAAATGCTTTTCATTCCCCTGACCCACAGGGGAATGGAGGCTGCTGAGCTCAGCTAATAAAAAGCGCTACAAATTTTTGCTTTTGGGCCTTTGTTTTCATTGCGACATGCAACATTACTTAGCAGGATTAGTAAACCAATAGAGTTGTTGTAATTAAATCTTTATCATGCATCACAGCACAGTTCCTAGGTGTGGTTGCTCAGTGACCTCCTGAAGGATGTTCAGGGCCCTCACACACAAAGCAGGAGCACACCTGTAGGGCTGGGATATTTTTTCTGCAAGGAGGATGCACACACAGGAAACCATGGGCTATCTAAATGAGAAAGCCAGAATTTATTACGGACACGTTTTCAGTGACTTGGGGAAGAGTTCAACAAAGTAAGGTTTTACTCTGAAGTGGTTGCTATCAGGAAGTAGGGACAGTTCTGTGGTTTGGTATCCTAATAAATCTTATCTAGAAGGAGTCAGTAATAGTATTCATTTGTGTTCAGGTTTTGTCTGTTTAAATAAGGTTGTAGAGTGGACTTGTTTTTTTCCCCAACGTGGCCCAGAATAGCCTTGTTCAAATAATGGTGAGTGGAGATTTAGAGCAGAATATATTTATGAGAGAAAGAATGATTTTATCTGAGAGAGAGAGAGAGAGAGAGAGAGAGAGAGAGAGAGAGAGACAGAGAGAGACAGAGAGAGACAGAGACAGAGAGACAGAAGGAGTTTAAGTGGGTTGCTCTGTGAAATTTTTGATCAACAGAACACCATGGTCTAGAAAAATCCACAGCTTGTAGATCTGATGGTTCTAGGACAGAGCCAGTCTTTCTTCCTCTATACTCAACAAATGATAAATGTTACCGAATGTTGGGGACTTTGATTTGAATCTTATTGGTGGTGCATAACCTTGAACTTAACCTCTTTTCAGTTTCCTCAAATAAGCATTTATGAAGCACTTACCACATGTTTCAAATAGTGGAGCATGAATATTGAAAAGGAATATGGCAAAGAGTATGATCTATTTCCTAGGAAGACATTTTTTTTCATAATATTTTAGTTTTTATATTTTAAAGAAAACCTAATGGCAAAAAAATTAGAAATGATACAAAATTTTGTTAAGCAACTAGGAATTTGACAATGATTATTGTATTGCATAATGTTATCTTCAAATCAGCTGTTTAGGTTACCCATATAAATCTGCAAAGTTGGCAAGAAAAAAAAGCGTTAAGTAATAAAAAGAAAAATAAATAACTTTTAAAAATTTAAGCCTTAACTGCTCCTTTCAATAGATCAGCAGAAATAAACAGTACAATTATCCAGACTATCCTGTATAAATTCATAAATAAATCTTTTTTCCTTTTTTTCTTTTGTCCTTTCCTTATCCCAATTTTTTCTTCCCATTGAACAGATTCTTTCCATTTCACAGGATCTATTGTGACTTTCAGATTTTATTTACTCTTTCAGGTTCTTACACTAGTGAGATGACACAATGTTTGCATATGCAGGTCTGATTTATTTCATGTATGAGTATAATCTCTAGTTATATCCATTTACCTATAAAAGCCTCAAATGTATCTTTTCATAGTGAAGTAATACTCCATTGTGTAAAAATACCACCGCTTTTTTTTTTTATCCATTCTTCCGTTGATGGGTGTTTGGGTTGTTGGCAAGATTTAGCTATAGCGAATTGTGCTGCTACACACATGGGTGCACATGTACCACTGTGATATGATGATTTCAGTTCTTTTGGCAAAATACCTAGGAGGGGAATAGCAGGCTTGAGTTGGCCCTCCAATCCTGGAGTTTTTAATGAATGTCCATACTGATTTCCATAGTGGTTGTACCAGCCTGCACTCCTACCAGCAGTGGGGAAGTGTTTTTTTTTTCCCCACAGCATCTCCAGCATTTGTTACTGGTTGATTTCTTGATTCTTTCTGGTATAAGATGAAATCTCAACATTGTTTTAATTTGCATATCTTGAACACCCAATGAAAATAAGCAGGCAATAACTTATGAAAATTCTAAGGCATTGTATGATGTTATTTTTTTATCTTTTTGAGATTGGGTCTTGTTATGCAGTTCAGGCTGGCCTTGAGCTAAACACTTTGTAGCCCAGGCTAGTCTCGAACTTGCAAGGATCTTGTGCCTCAGCCTCTCAAGTGCTGGGATTATAAGTGTGAGGCACCACGCCCGACCTTATAATCTTAATCATTATTACCAAAATAACATCAATTTCATGTAAGCTGAATCTCTAAATATTTTGGCTCACTTAGAACCTTTTGTTAACTGTCTTTACCATCAGAAGTAAAATGATCAGTTCAGTGACTTGGCTCATGTCAAACCATGAAGGGCAACGTCCTGACCCCAATGAGTATGATGGATCTGATACCAGTTATTAGAGATATATCCCAGAAATGAGACAGGCTACTTCTGCTCACATTTCATTGGGTATAGCAAGTCACAGGACCACCCTGTGGGCAATCATATCACATGCTAAAAAAGGAAGAAGTAATGATACATAGCTCTAACAACTTTCATGTCTCCAGACCATAATTTCTTCTGAAGTTAAGTAGGAGGAAAAGACATCTGGAAGTTCTCTTTTTTGGGGGGTCAGAAAGAGTAAGTATCCATTAGATGTCCATACTTTGCTGTCCCTGCTTTTCTACATGAAGAAAAGAGTTAGGTATTCTTCATGTGTTCTGCTACTCGTCTCTATGATGACCACTTTTAGATAGGTTTTTTTTTTTTTTTTTTGTGGCCTGCTCAGCCCATCTGGAGGCAGGGCTGGCATAGCATGTGGTGCCTGAGATTGAACTGTGGTTGCTATGAGCTTGCCTAAGCAGGCCCTTTAGACCACTGAGCTATCTCACCAGTCCTAGATAGGTATTTTGCTTTCATATGTATAAGCTAAATATTTAAGTCTCTATTGACTGGTCAATTAGAATTTGTTGCTCTACCAAGAACTTAGGTAAAACAAAAGAAATCAAGATATTGTAATCATCAAAGATGTTGACTTTTTAAAAAAAATGTATTTGGTATAGGATCTCAATATTCAGCTCAGACTCAAAGTGATCCTTCTATTTTCAGCTTTCCCAGCTCTGGGATTACAGACATGTGCCACCACATCCAGTCTTGGCAGCCTGGTCAGCACACCCGATGGCAGGGTGACGTGGTGCCAGGATCCCTGTGCTTGCTTAAACAGGCACTTTAGTCTGCTGGTCTATCTCACTGGCCCAAAATTTTTACCTTGATTAGACAAGAAAAGATATAAATATATATATGAAGGGAGATGATTCTTAGACTAAGTATCTGGAGATAATTAGATAGCTAGCTCCATTCATCAACTACTGTTGTTCTTCACGAACTCAGGCTGTCTTCCAAGACTGAAAAGAAACTGAAAATAAGGGCTAGATGTATGAGAAAGGATGGCTCTTCCTTAGGTACAATTTTTCTGGCAGTATTTCTGAAATATAAGTTAACAGGTATATCTTAAGGGCAGGAGCTTCCAGGAAGATTTCATTGTTTTGTGTTTGAGTACAATGACCAAGATATTTTAATGTAAGCATATCATGAATTGTATTGTAATCAAGTACTGACATTTCAGTGTCAGCATTTGTGTTTCTGTTCTTTTTTTTTTTTTTTTTTTTTTTACATTGGCTCCAAGCAGGAGTACTGTAATATGTCAGACTAATGAAAAAAGAAGTAGAGTAAATGAATGGATATGTTCATGCTAACCAAGGACCAAGCGATGTCATGTTCAAGAGATATTTTTGTAGCATTCTAACAAAAATTGATATAGAGTCATCCTGCCTGATACATGAATAACAGACACACAGGTGTGATGCTTAAATAAAAAGTGAATGCTTAAGTAAAACTGTATTACAATAAAAGACACATTGTCATTAATTTCCCTCGAAATATGTCCCTTCACTTTGAGCATAGTTATCCCATTGTTTTGCCACTTTCTGAAGCATATCTGGAGGTCCTCTTTCATGAATGTCATTACAAGATATGCTAAAAAAATACAATGAGTGGGGTGGTCAGTGTTGTCCAGTGGAAATACAGATTTGTAAAAGCATAGTATCCTTACCCATGTGATTCATCAGATCAGTTGCCATGTAACTTTTGGCTCTTCCCCCAAATCAAAATTACCCTGAAAGGAAAATTTTAAAATCTGTTCAGGACATTGCAGCTGCCATCATAGTACAATTAGGGACACAAAAGAAGACTTCTTGAATTGCTTCAGAAAGTGACAAGAACGAGGGTACAAATATGCTCAGTAAGAGTATTTTGAGGAAGATTAATGGTAATGTCTTTTACTGTAACCAGTTTTAAAAATTTAAACATTCACCAGATGTTTCAGTCACATGTATACTGAACTCAGAAGATTCCATATGTGGTAGGCAGTGTCATATTCAAGAGGAAAAAGCCAAAATGGAACACAACTGCTATGAAATTTTGTTTTAGGAAGATTATCGTTTTCTTATTTCTGATGAAAAACTAATGTATGCTGAAAAAAACATCAGTCACAGCAATCACTGCTTAGGAGGTAATTGTCAATACAGTGCTGATAAAAATCCAGCATATTTTACCTCCCAGCACAAATTGTTGTGTGTGTGTGTTTATGTATTTAGTACAGGGTCTATAGCATCTCACTACACAGATTTGATTTGTAGTGATCCTTATTTTTCAGCCTCCCAAACGCTGGGATTACAAACACATATCACCATGCCCAGGCTTATTCACCATCCCAGTGCACCCCAGGGGCGGGGCTGGCACGGAAGTACCAATTGTTGAAAGGAGATGTAATTTCATTTTATGATATTACTCAACAATTTGCCAAAAGAGACTTGAGTAGGTCTAATTTAGGTAAGAAATTAGTAACCTTGTCTTTCTTGACCTGTGGTGCATTGGGCATTTGGGGATTATTCCTTCTTTCCTCCTGGAGTCCATGATCAGACCCCATCGTTTTCCTGCCCTGGAGAAGGAGGGTTTCTCCTTGGTTTTCTCTGTGAGCTTGCTTCTCAAATGCTGCTAATCCCCAGGCCTCACCTCAGTTCCCTTCTGAGTCTCACAGTCTTGAGTATGATACCACAAATGTGCGGCCACTCCTACGTCTCTTTCTTAAGCCTGCTCTCTTCTCTTGGATCTGACATTCAATGCTTCAACTGAGTTATAAACTGACAAGTCTTTATTCAAAGTGCTCTGGATGAGAAGTGTTTCAGATTTCAGAGGATTTTTGAGATGTGCAGTAGTTGAGTGTATTTTACAAACAGAGCATCCTTAATCCAAAAATCTAAAAGTTTTTGAGCATTATGTTAGAGTTCAAAAAGTTTGGGATTTTGGAGCATTTTAGATTAGGGATACTCAACTTGTAACTTTTTTTTTTTTTTTTTTTAATCTGTACACTTTAAATGTCCAAAGCAAGCTGAGTGTGGTAGCACAAACCTGTAATCCCAGAACTCAGGCAGATTGAGATAGAGGATCACAAATTTGAATGCAGTCTGGTTAAATTTAACTGCCTAGTGTGACTGTCTCAAAAATTAAGAAAAAGGTGAAGAATGTAATTCAGTGGGAATGCCTGTGTTCAAGCCCCAGTACCCGAAGGAAAGAAAAAAAGAGATTGAAACTGATACAATTTTCCTCATAAGTGTGATATTATTTTTCAATCTCATTTAATCTTTGACTTCTTGGTCATCACAGGCATCACTTATATTTTATATTATAAGTATATTAGTAGGCTGGGGAGATAGTTCAGTGGTCTAAGCACCTGCCTGGCAAGCACAAGGACCTGGGTTGATCCCCTGTACTGCATTCCGTGCTGGCCCTGCCCTGGACATGCCCTGCCTGCCACTTAAACTGAGCATGGTGGTGCATGCCTGTAATCCCAGCACTTGGGAGGCTGAAACAGGAGGATCACTAGGAGTCTGAGCTGCGTAGCGAGACCCTGTGCCAAATAAATAAATGAACAATTAGCATTATCTGTATTTGTTTTTGGTGTGTTGTGATAAGGCAGGGGTTCCCTGATCTTGGCATATTTACATAGAATAGTTCTCTTTTGATTTGGCTAAGAGTTGGGGTAGAGGATTACATCTTGCCATTGCTCCATTAGTAAGTGAAATTTTCGAGTTGCTGCAGAGGAGATGGGAAAATTTACAGAAAAACGAAGGTCAGGTAAGAGCAGAGTGAAGAGATCCACAGTCTCAGACTGTGAGATTCTTTTAAGAGAAATAGCTAATTAAGTGTAAGTGAAACTCGCTAGAGCTCTAACCAGGAACCTTATGCCCCATGTGGTGGAAAGGACCTTTACACCTGAGAACTAAGCTTCCTGTTTATCAGCTTCACATAAGCAGAAGGAGGAACCTGAGGCACAGCAATAAGACTTCTCAGTTTCTTTCTTGTGTAACAATAACTCACTCACTTGGACTGAGTAAACACTAAAGAGTTTCTGCTCCTGGATAAGAGTGCTCAGAGAACGACTTTGAGTAGCAGTGGAATGGAAGCTCAACTCTGGTTTATTTGTGTAATGATAGTAATGTGACCATTTACATTGATGATTATAACTGATACATACTGGCTTTTCTTTTTCATATTTTCCTGCCTTTGGTTCCGTTTCTTTCCTCTCTATTTAATTACTTGTCTTGTCTGATGGGTTCATTCTTTTGGGGTTTGTGGAATTATATTCTTGACTCGTTTGAGACTATCCTCCAACTTTTTGGAGTGCTGGCTTGATGGTCATGAATTTCTTCAGTTCTTTCTTTCTTTCTTTCTCTTTTTTCTTTTAAAATGTATCAATTATTTAATTAGGTTCTTAGTAGGAAATTTAGAACACTAATTTATGAGGATAAATTCATTTGTCAGAGCAAAAACAGATCTCAGGCAGCCCCAGATCTGAAGAACAGCTTTGAGTTTTGCTAAAATCTGTGAGTCCACTGTTTTCTGATCCACCTTGTACGGCTCGGAAATCTGGTATCTCTCTTTCTCAGTGTCAAAGATCTCGCCTTCCTTGTGTCTGGGTTTCCTCAGCTTCTTCTTCTTGAAGTAAGCATCAGTGAGGTGTTTGGGGATTTTCACTTTGCTGATATCAATTTTTGTAGAGGTGGCAATGACAAATTTTTGGTGTGTTCTCCAGAGAGGAACATGATTAAGGCTAAGAAGCCCAGTCACAAGTGGCAAGCCACTGGCTAACTGTTTCAGGAAGACCACTCCTTTGCCCTGTGATGCCTGGTGAGGATGATCAAGATGGTGCTGGTAGTGATGCTAGTTCAAAATTTCCTTACATGCTGACTGAAGGGTTTCTTGCCTTGGCTCAAGAGATTTTGGGGCACATCTTCAGTAGGGTAGTATCTAGGCATTTTTTTTGAAGCTTAACCACCAAGATACCACTATTCTTGTCCCTACTGACTGGTTTTGTGATCATAGCAAGAAATTTCTCCTTCTTTTTCTTCTCAACCTTTGATTTAGCAGCTATGTATTTTCTCTTGTACAAAGCCTTTCCGAAATACGTAGCAGATCGGGAGTATCTACCAATTCCTTGAACCAAGACAGGATTTCGGCTGCAGTGGGGCTGCCCCTTCTTGGACTTCTTTGCCTTTGCTTTACCCTTTTTACCAGTACCACTGGCAGCAGCCTTCTTTGCTTCAGGCTTTTTCTCTGTACTGTTTTGCTTCTCAAGTTTTTTGGCCGCCATTTTGCAAGATGGGAAAGAGACTCTTATTTCTTTATTAATTTTGAAAAAAATAGTTTTGTGGTATTCAACAGTCTGAGTTTGAGTATGGGGTAGTTAGGGCTTGAAATACTTCAAAATCTCCTTGACTAAGGGTTTGTGTTGAAAAGTCTACTGTTATTTGGATAAAGTTTCCTTTATAGGTGATTTGTTTCTTTTCTCTAATAGCTTTTAATATTATGCTCTTATGTTAATTTATAGAATCTTATCTATTACATGCCTTCGTGCAGAATTTTTTCTAGTCATGGCTAATTGGAGTTCTGTATGTCTCACTTATAGTCTTTCTCCATGCTTGGAAAGTTTTCTGCTTTTCTGTGAACTTCATGTCCTTTGTGCTATCTCCTGGTTTTTATTGATTTTGTTTAATCTTATGTTATTCTCCTTTGCATCATCTAGCAGATGTTGGATTGATCTTTCATGGTCCCTGGATATTTTTAAGAACTTTTTTCTGTTGATGATCTCAAGTCACATACCTGTCTTCTAGGTCTGATACTCTCTCCTCACATTAGTTAATTCTGCTGCATATACTTTCAACAGAATTTTTAATCTTCTGGATATCTGTTTGAATTCATTTTAAAGAATCTATTTCATTGCTGTTAAGAATTCATGGTTTCCATCATTTTCCTAAGGCCTTCTATTTTTTAAAAAAAATGTATCTAGAGTCAATCTCAAATGTAAAACAGGCTGCTTTCTCCTCAGTATAAAGATTACTACTTATTGTTGGGGTAAAATCCCTTTTTTAGGAAAAATATGGAATATTGACCTCTTGCAAAACTTTTGCCTTTTGCTGCTCCCTACCTGAAATTTATGTCTAGACACACTGAACTCTAAGTGACTTCACACTGTGGTCTGCTGAGTTTCTTCCTCTTATTAGAATGTCTCTCCTCTTGCCTTTCCTAATGTCTTAGTTACTTTTACTCATTGTTGGGACAAATACCTGACACTCAAAATGAAGGAAAGAAAGGTTTATTTAGCTCACAGTTGCTGAGGTTTCAGTCGATATTCAACTGGCCCAAGGCTGAGTGGAACAGGCAGAGAGCATCCAGTTCATGGCGGCAGAACAACAATAATCACAACAGAGGCAACCAACCAACCAGGGCACAGAGAGCAACAGCATGAGTCTGTTTCTCTGTCTATCTTTTTATTGCATTCCGGCTCTGTGCTTCAGCCTATCCACTTTAGGCCACACCAATAATCCCAGCCATACTCAGACCCCATCAGTACTAAAATACATAATCCCAGTGGATCAAGAGTCAAGTAATCCCAGCAGTACTCAGACCCATAGTCCCATCAGTATTAAAACATATAATCCCAGTGGATCATGAATCAAGTCTCAAACTCTAGAAGTCCCAGCTCCATGATTGCATGAGGCTTTAGGGGACAACTAAACATAAGCCATAACATTCTGCCCCTGGACTCCCAAAGTCTCATGTACATCCCTTTATGCAAAAAGACATTTTAGTCCATCTGGAAGAGTTGCCGAAGTTCCAACAGTTTCAGCATTGCTGAAAAGTCCAAGTTCCAAGTCTCCTCCAAGATTTAAGGCAAACTCTCAACTGTGAGCCCCTGTATAAAAGAAAAGTTAAACGTATCCAACATTCAAAGGCATAAAATAAACATTGTGATTCCAAAAGTTGCAAACAACAGGGTAATACAAAACACTGGGACCAACACATGTCCAAAATCCAACAGGGTAAACAGTAAATCCCGTAGTTCCAACTGGAGCATCTGAAACAGTCTGTGCTGAGTTATGAGCTCCAAAGGCCTTACATGGCTCTGCCCCTACAGCACTCTTGGTGGTATTTTCCATGGCTTCTCTCTTAGGCCAGATTTGCTCCCTCTTTGCACAATTCATGTACCTGGCTTTTCCAAACTTCTGGGGTTTCCACTGAACAGGCTTCTCACTCACAGCTTTACACATTGCCCTCTCAGGGGCACACTGCCCGGCCTCCCAGGCCTTCTACAATCGAGGTGGAAGCCTTCTTAACCTAATACCTCTTGCATTTTGAATGTGCCTAAAACCAATGTCACATGGATGATGCCAAGGTCTGCTGCCAGCTGGAGCAGTAGCCAGGCTTCCTTCTCTCTTGGTTGTAGGGGTGGAGTGCCTGGATTGATGAATACTCTGATCTCAATTCCGAGGAACAAATTCTCCATGCCGGTGCCATTTTGGAACCTGGTTTGGCCATTGTCGCCATTCTGGTACTTAGGTCTCTGCGACTTTTTTCTCAAGGCAAAGCCTCTCTCCTTTGCAATTCTGGGGCTGCAAAGGGTGGAGAGCTGTCACCTCTTGTGTTGCCCTCAGGCCATCTTTTTGATTCTCTGGTTCCTTCCCAGCAATGGGGATCCTTTCAGCTCCTTCTTTACAGTCCAAAGTTTTCCTGGTGCTTCCTTTCTGGCCGAACTCACATTTTAAATCATCCTGCTTAACTCTTTGCTCTTGATTCTCGACATAAATCTGGCTAAAAACTGCCAATAACAACCATACCACTGCCCTAATAGTTCACTGCTTTGAAATATCTCTTGAAAGATTAATCAGTCAGCCATGCTTAATCTCAATCTTAGGCAAATTCACTGGGCATAAGCAGAATTTCAACAGACTTTCAGCCAATCCATAGCACAGATCAACTGGAGTCCAATGATCAACACTGTCCTTTTTCCCAGCAAAAATCTCCTTAACCTGGTCTTTACAGGCAGGCCTTCTGTCAGTCTTCTGGTCTGAGCTCTGATCAGAATCTCCCAAACAGAGCAGCCGAAGCTTTTCCAGCTCTTCACAAGTAGAGGACCTCTCTAAACCTTTCCAATCTCTGCTCTTAAGCTATTCTTTATACCCAGGCTTCAAGCCAGTCTTCTGGTCTCAGCTCTGACCAGAATCTCCCCTACCATACAGCTGAAGTTTATCCAGCTGAAGTCCTTTCCTGTCTCTTCCCATAAGCCATCTCCAAAAACTCATGATGCACATGGTCAGGTTAGTCACAGCAACGACCCCACTTCTCTGGTACCAAATTCTGTCTGAGTTACTATTTGCTTGTTGCTGGGACAAATACTCTACACTCAAAATGAAGGAAGGAAAGGTTTATTTAGCTCACAGTTACTGGAGGTTTCAGTCCATACTCAGCTGGCTCCAAGGCTGAGAGGCACAATGCAGAGGTCAGCAGGTCATGGTGGCAGGACAGCAACAAAATAGTGACAGGTGCAACTGACCAACCAGGGGAGCAGAGAGCAACAGTGTGAGTCTGTCTCTCTGTCTCTCTTTATATTACATTCAGGCTCTCTGCCTCAGCCTATCCCCTTAGGCTACACCCACAATCCCAGCCCTACACAGACCAATAACCCCATCAGTACTCAAACACATAATCCCAGTAGATTAAGAGTCAAGTAATCCCAGAAGTACTCACACCCATAGTCCCATCAGTACTAAAACACAAAATCCCAGTGGATCATGACTCAAGTCTCAAACTCTAGAATTCCCGGTCTCATGATTGTGTAAGGCTTTTGGGGAACAACTAGACATAAACCCTAACACCTGCCTTGCTTAATTGTCCAGTTTATGCTTTAGGATAAGCTATTCTTTAAGCTAAAGATATCCTTTAAGTTTGTCCTCTCAGACAGAGTTCAGTGTCCATGGGAAGCCCTTTTTGTTTTCTCTCCTTTTTCATTTTATCAGTAAGGTGCTTCTTCTGTCTGTCACAGCTCTGACCACTCTGTATCATATTCGTCTGTTTTCCTGCCTATTCTGCCGTATATTTAGTGTGGGTTCTTTAGAGGCGGGAACAATGTTTTTGTGTCTTTAGACACCACCCTTAAAAGACCCTAGTGCTTAATCTGACATAGAAATGTTTTGAGAATGAGAAAATGATTAGATGAGTGAAAGTTGAAACTCATATTAAAGAAGAAAATAAGTAAACATGAGAACCCAAACTATAACTGGAGCCTTGGTCAAAAACCAGTCTAGATAACAAACAACTCAAGTTGACTCCACTTTGCTTAGAGAGAGATGTAATTTTCCAGACGGGTATGAATCAGCAGGATGACTGGTGATCATAAGAGGCATAGGAAACAGTTGGTCACAGGAATGGCCCACCCAGGAAGTGGCTTGGCATCCTTACCCTAGCAACTTTGCCTGGTGCTTCTGGATTGCCAAATCCAGGCTGCGGATCTTAAATTGATGACAAAGTCACTTGTTCATAATCCAAAGCCTCAAGAGAGATTCACTTACCATGTCTGGATGTTGTCTGTAATGCAATTATGGAGGAGGGATGATGGAAATTCACTGGGTTCAGTTGCTCTGTTATAGAGGCTGTTTCCATGTGACACACTCCAAGCGAGAAGCCACAATTATGTAGAGTTTTCTTGAAGACTTATGAGTCTGTTTTTCAGGGTTGCCGTAACAAAAGACTACAAACTGGGCTACTGGGACAGCAGAAATTTCTGTAGGCCAGAATTCAACATCAAAGGGTTGTCACGGCTGGTTTCTTCTTGTGTGCTTTCCTTACCTCTAGTGGCTGCTGGAAATCTTTGTACCTGTTGGCTTATAATCTCTGCCTCCATCATCACATGGGGCTCTCCCTGGGTGCCTGCATCTCTGTACCCCTCTTCCTATAAGGGCAGTAGACATTTTGGATTGGGGCCCACCTTGGTCTAGTATCAGCTTATCTTAGTACATCTACAATGAGCCTATTTCCAAATAAGGACGGGTTCTGAGGCTTTGGGCACTGGGAGTCAAAACTTCAATTTACCATTTTAGACAACCTAATTTAACCATAACACATTTTCTACACCTATTTTCTATCTCCTTGGTGGTTAGCAAGCATAAGGAAATGAGAGAATTTTCTACCAAATGTGCAAACAAGAAGAAATTGTGAACAATGTAAAAAGACAAGAAAATGACTCAAAAATGATTTTCATTTTACTATTAATTTGAGTCAGAAGTTCTAAAAAATATCAGCAAATAAAATACCACCTACCCCAGATATGTTAGCTGGTTCTAATAGTAGTTTTAAAAAATATGCCCACAAATTTTTCAGCATTGCTTCCTGTAGGGGTGGAGCTTGATTCCTCTCTCCTGAAGCTGGGATAAGCTTAATATTTTTTTTTGGTAAGTGAAAATGTTAGTTTATACATGACATACAAATACAGAATTTGAGTTCTTTTTTAACATAGAAATTTATTCATTTTATTAGATGTTTTAAGATTAAAGAAAGACATCCATATTTGCTGGCACACACCTATTCTCCAAGCTGTTCAGAAGGCTGAGCAAGAGAATTGTTTGAGCCCAGGAGTTCAAAATCTGCTCAGGCAATGAGTGAAAACCTGACTCCAAAAAAGGGACACTTATAGGGGTGGGGAGAGAAGCAAACTAATGGAGGAATCAAGTCAATAAATGTCAAATTAATATAAAATTATTTTAAATTGATGCCCATCCTGGAAATCATTATAACTTAACTTTTGAGCCTGTCTCAAAGTAAAAAATGTTTAGAAAACTAGAGATTGAGCTCAGTGCAAAGATCCTGGGTTCAATGCCTAGTATTACAAACATTTTTTAAAAAATAATTACTGGCAATAATTTTGTTTTCAGATAGGAAAGTGTGAAAAGAATGATTTGGCCAGTGATCAAATATGCTGGTTATTACTCTCTGGCTTGTTTGCATGTGCATGTATGTGAGCATGATATTGAGGACTTACTCCAGGGGCTTAACACTAAGCTACATCTCCCAGATCTTTTTATTTTGAGACAAGTTTCACTAAGTCACCCTGGTATGACTCAAACTTGTGATCTTCTTGCCTCAGCCTCCCTCAGCACCAGTATTACAGGTGTGTGTTGCTGTGTTTGGCTATACCGTGGCATTTATAACATTTAAACTTGAGACTCAAAATGTGATGAGGCAGAATAACAGTTCTAATGTGAGAAGATATTATGGCTCTTTTTAATGTGAGAGAGCTGAATCTTTTTTTTTTTTTTTTTTCCCCAGAACACAGGGATTGAACTCAGGCCGTTGTACTTGCCAGGCAAGCGCTTATTCTACTGAGCTATTTCCTTGGCCACTAGAGAGCTGGATCTTATAAAGGGATATTGGATGGAAAAATGATCAAATTGAGGGCCAAGGAGATAGCTCAGTAGAATAAGTGCTTGCCTGGCAAGTGCAGGGTCCTGAGTTCAATCCCTCATGCCAAAAAAAGAAAGAAAGAAAGAAAGAAAGAAAGAAAGAAAGAAAGAAAGAAAGAAAGAAAATTGATCAAATTTACAAAGATTTTGTGAAAACCTTGTATGCTTGGAATATATCTGTAGGCTACACAGAGTTGTCCCTCATAAAGCAAATTGCTATGGGGAGAGATGGCCAATAGTAGGTACATAGCTTGTTACTTACATAGTGGTAAGTGCTGGGGGTGAGGAGGATGGCCAGCTGCACAGGACAGGTGGACCTTCTGGGGTGGGGAGGCTGGAGCATGTTGTAGAATCACACGTGGTGAGTAGGGATACATCACTGAGATTTTGCCATGCAGATGACTGGGAGAAGAATGTTACAGATGAACCAGAAAAGGCCAAGCCCTGAAGGGACACATGCCCAGCATGGAGGAGGAAAGGACAGGAGACCACTGTGAGCAGGAAAGAGCGAGAAGGAACACGTGGTCTCAGAGGGGAATCTCTGGTGGACAATACTCCCAGCTGCCAGGAAATAAGGCTTCACTCTGAAAGGAGCTGGGATGGGGACTCCCATCATGCCTTCCAGAGCTGGATTGATAGATGCTGTCATTCCATTTGGATAGGGAATTAAAAGGAACCTTAGAAAGTTACCATTTGGGGAAGTATTCATTCACATAATTCCCTTGGTAGTCAACAGCCAGGAAATGCCAAAGACACTGTAAGACAGCGCTGGATAGGTGGGACCAAGATAAAGACTAAACATAACTGTAATGAAGATAAAGCAAGGAAACAAGACACCAAAAATACCTCAGTGCCACTCGCCCACTACCTCATCTGAGATTCATGGCTACACAGTAAGCTGTTAGAAAAAACTGAGTCTTAAACATTTGTGCATTGGCTTGTGAGGACTACCTTTTTTTTTTTTTTTTTTTTTCCGGTGGGACCAGGGTTTAAACTCACAACCTTGCACTTGCCAGGCAGGCACTTGTGCCACAGAGCTATCTCCCCAGCCCCTTGTGAGGGCTACCTTAAATTACCACTGTGGTAGTGGAAACCACAAAAAGTTATTTTTTCAGTCCTGGAGGCTGGAAATCCAAGATCAAGGTGTCAGCAGGCTGGGTTTCTGCTGAGACCTCTTCCTTTGGTTATTGAATAGCGCCTTCTGAAAGTGGTTTGCCAAAAAAAAAAAAAAAAAAGTGCTGCTGAGTTTTAGGTTGGTCACTTTTCCTTCTGAAGTTACATTCCAGGTTCTTCTCTTTTTGGCAAAAAAGTTAAGAGAAGCAAGCAAAAGCAGTGGTAAAGTTTATTGGAAAAAGTAGAAGTAGAGCGTGAAGGAGAAAGTGTCTCTGCAGGGTGAGCTTGGGCTGAGGAAAAGAGGGAAGAGCAAGACAAAGATAACAAGCAGAGTGGAGCGTCCTGAGGAAAGTCACGAAAGTGGGCTCCTCAGGCCCTCTCCACCCTTATGTGCTGTCCACATCTCAAGGAAACCCGTGAGAACTTTACACACAGATCCTGAGAGGCAATGCTGGGATCCTACATTTCAGGCTGACACTAGGTCTTGATCATCCTACTGAAAACTTGCTCGCTCAAGTGCTCAGAAGTCTGTGTGTAGGGCTTTGGCATCTGCTCTGCACACGTGTTCTGGGATCTTGTAATGAGCACGTCCCGCCTACTTCCCCCCAGTCTGCCACACCCTAATCTCCCATGTCACTTTGGTTTGGAGAGGGCTCCTTCTCTTGTGCTTCCACATGGTCTCCTGTGTTGCTTCCTCTTTCTTTAAAGACACAAGTTGTATTGGATTAGGGACCTCCCTAATGACCTCATTCTTACTAAAAATTACTAAAATTACATTATCAGGGCTGTCCCCCTGAATACAAGACTTGGACCAATGAATTTCCAGCAAGCAAAATTGACTCATGTTATTTTATTTATTTATTAGGTTAGTTATTCAGTTATTTTGTTAGGTAGTTAGTTTGTTAGTACTGGGGATAGAACTCAGGATGCTGTTCTTGCCATGCAGGCACATCAGCCACTGAGCTAACTTTGTCTCCAGCCCCAGTAAGCAAAACTGAGTTCATAATTATGTGTTAGGTTACCTAGTGTCATTTTAGGCATTTAATACCATAAACTTTTAGAGTTGCATCTGATTTTTTTTAAGCATTTATTTATTTATGTATGTATGTATGTATGTATGTATGTATGTATGTATGTATGTTATGGCTGGCTCAGCCTGCCTTGGGGGTGGGGCTGGCGCAGCATGTAGTGCTGGGGATCAAACTGCAGTCCCTGTGGTTGCCTAAGCTTTCCTAAGCAGGTGCTTTAGATTGCTGAGCTATCTTTCCAGCCCTGCATCTGATTTTTAGAAATGTTTAAATTTAATTTTCTCTCAAAGCTTGAATCCCTGGCAAACAGTTTTTCACTGGAAAACTGAACTTTTCCAATTGGTAATTCTGGTAGCAAGGATTAATGATTAATGACATCAGGTAAAAAGGAGAAAGATGAAGGTGATAAAGGTGGAGGAGCTGGGCAAAAATATTGAATTCCTAAGCAAAATGGATCTGTACTAATAAATGGAGGAAGTGCTGTTAAGAAAAATAGAAATGGACTACATATTAAATGTAGGGTCCACAAAGACTTGGCTTTGAACTAAGGGTGAGGATTTCAGAACCTGGCTCAGCCCATATCCAACCCCAGCTTGCCTAGGAATTTGGCCTCCACTTCCAGGAAAGGTGTTAAAAATTAAATGATTAAGATATGAATAAGGATTTGATGTGAGGAAAGTTATTCTTTCTGTTATACTTTGCCTTTCAAAATAGGACAGTTGGCTCATCATGCAGGCACAAGAGGGGTCTGTGGGACTTGGGATGCACCCCATGGCTTAGCTGTGCACCAAAGTCCAGGTCTAGAATGGTAGGGCGGGGAGCTAGTGAGGAGGAGGATGGTGGTGTGCATGTCAGGGCGTGCTGTGAGCTTTACAAAAACAGAATGCAATACTTTGTGGTACCATCCTGCTTTCACTTGGGGGAAAGAGAAGCATGCATGTGAGCCTGGAGAGATGACTGAAATGAGAGCCATGGCACACACATCACTTTTAACTTCTGTTATCCCAGCCACTCAGGAGGCTGAGGCAGGAGGATGGAAAGTCCAAGACCAGCCTGGGTAACCTAGCAAGACCCCGTCACGAGATATAAAAGGGGCTGGAGATGTCGCCCAGCACTCCCTGGCTTCACTTCCCAGTACATTAAATAGACTACTTTTTTAGTTAAAAAAAGGAAAAGTAGGACACCTGTTAGAGAAAGAGGTGCTATTAATAATTACCTCAAGACAGTAGGTACAATAAATAAATACATAAATAAATAAGAGGCCAGGTGATAGCTCAGGGACACAAGTGCCTGCCCGGCAAGTGCAAAGTCCTGAGTTTGATCCCTGGTTCCGGAAAATAAACGAAGACAGTAGGTGCACCCAAGGAAACTAGGGCATAGGGTCACTATGGCATTCCAGGGCAGTTGCCAGGGGAGGCTCAGGAATGGACATGGGGGTGAGCACTGGGCGGGACATCGGTCAGGGTTGAGGGGTTAAAGGAGTGGGGTGAGGTCTGCAGAAGAAGGCACACAGGCAGACATCAGCAGAGCAGCAGGCAGCAGCCAGGGTCTTTATTGTCCAGCTGTCCACATGAACTGTTATCCAGTTCACATGCCTGCATGCTGTGACAACTGTGTGGCACATGTGTAGTCACTTGTGCTGTCATGGTTACACAAGTGTATCTGGCTGTGCACCTGCACTTGACAGAAGGGTCATGTCCTCAGATGTCCTCAGATGCCCCAGTCTTTGAAACAATCCTGAATCAGCTCCCCATATCCCACCCACTCAAAGGTCAGGGGAATGTGGATTCTTGTGAGCACCCCATAGAGCTTACCTGTATGAAATGAGTTTCCTTGTCAGTCCCCACTCCAGCAGTGTTGCATCTGTAGGACTCAATTTTCCTAGTCCCTAGGGGAGTCCTATATGTAGCACTTCACCATTGCAATGCCTAGTCAAGGCATTTGTTAAATCATTCTCTGGTGAGAGAGGGACTCTGTCCAGAAATATGACATACTGTGTAGCTAGATGTTTGGCCATGTTCCCATAAATCTAGCCATAAATCAGCATCCCACGCTGGCAGTCAGAGTATTGTCCTCCTAAAGACAGCCCAGCCATCTGTGCAAACAGGTAGGAGGCTTTTTTCATGTATTACCAGTAGCCATATTGTCCACAGCTCTGCCTGTTGGCTTGACCTGCCTACTCTGGTTTCACACCAGAGGATTTCTGTCCTGAGCTGGACAGTGACTGCTATCCATTGAGGGGATGTCCCTTGGCTGGGCCCATTGGTATACCACGTGTCAGCTGGAGATTCCTCTTTTCTCTTTGCATAGGAACTGGGTGTCTTAACCTGTAACCTGACATCCTGCATAGTTACCTGCAGTATATTTGTAACTGGTCCCAGTACTATTGCCAATTAAGTTGTCAATGCACTGGATAAAAAGAGGCGCTCTGCTGCAAGTACATCCCCCTGCATGTGGACAGCGGCTGGGCCACTCCCCTCCTGGGACAGGATGTCCATGTAGGGGCCCAGTCCTCAACTTGGTATCTAGCCTGTACTTTTATTGTCTGCTGCCTCATGATACATTTACAGGTGTGCAAAGCAGCACATACTGCTGTGAACTATTTCTCAACCGGAGAATATCAGATTTTTAGCTCCTTTTAGTAGCTATAATCAAAACCCAACAGGGTGCTTCTGCTTCTCCTGTTTTTGTCTTAGGCCCCAGCCAGCGCCAATATCATCTATACTCACTGTTAGGGGAGGTGGCAGAGTGGGATCAGTAACTCAGGGTTCGGATCTCTGCAGCTGTCCTCTTTGAGTCTAGAAAAGCAGCTTCCACTGCATCCGTCCAGTTTCATGTTGCTCCCTTTGGTTTATCTGTAATGGCATCAGAAATTACTTTCATCTTGCCTGACCAGATAATATCCAAGAATTTGACACACAGGCCAAGTCCCTGTACCTTGTCTTCATTGATAGCCCACCCCCAGGCCAGGAAAGCTTCCTTCAGGCTGTGCACAGCTGCTTCCAAATCTGCAAGGCAATCGAGGTTATCATCAATATAATGATACAGTGATACAGTGTGGTTTGGTCCAGGTGGCCATGTTGTGGGCCACCAGGTCATGACACAAAGTTGGTCTATTCAGATAGCCTTGTAGCAATACCTGGAAGGTCCACTGCCTGACCTACCAGGTGAAGGAAAATTGGTCTTGATTGTCAGGTGTGATAGTAATGGAAAAGAAGGCATTAGCCAAATATATAACATAAGGATATTGACCCAATGTCAGCGTGAAATGATCCATCAAATCTGTAACATTAGTAATTTGTTACACCTGGTTTGACTTCCATATGGGCCGGAATTTTTCTCTCTGTGGTGCTGAGCCAAGCACCAGTCAGTATGTCCATCCCCAGTATATACTCAGTGACCAGAGAAATGTATCATAAAGGCATGGAGCCAGCACCCCATACCCATTGCTACCTGGGCTCACAGCTTCCTTGCCAGGTGATCAAACAACCTGAAGCTCCTGCTGCCTAGGCCCCAGAGACTGGTTCAGCTCTGGCAACACTGAGAACAGTGTCAGCTCTCCTGACTTTTCTGGCATTGGCAGACCCTGAGGCTTGTTCCATGTCACCAAAGGTCCTCTCCACTCCACCACAGTGGCATGTAGCCCAAGAGCGAGTGCCTCATTGCTGCCTTTAGGATGCAGTGGAAGGATGGTCGTAGTGCCTGCCTGCCTCTCTGGGCAGTGTGTTGGCTTCCAGTATCAGCCACCAGTCACTCATGACCTGGCGCAACATCATGAACACACCCATTTCCAGCCTGTCCATGGGGAATTCGCCCAACTCGGCCAGGGGCCATCTTCCTTTTGTTTCCCTTGTTTTGACAGCTCCCTTGGTTGGATAGGTCATGCACTTGGTGTGACGGCAAAGAAAGGTGGTTCTTCTGGCCCATCTACCTCTGCTCAGGATTCCTCTATCTCTAAATATAAGGCATTACCAGGGAAATTTCCAGAAAATAGGGATGGACTTATGTCTTCTGGAGATGCTTTGGGAGGAGGCAGCACTTCCTGTGTCCCATAATGGCTTCCACAATAGTTAGCCATTGTTCTAAGTCTTTCTTAGTCCATGTTCTGGGATGGCACTCTTGGTGCTGCTGTCATAATTCTTATCCCCAGAGCTAGGCTGTGTGTATCAAGGGTTGTTGGTCCTTGTGGCACTGGCCCAGTACTAGAAGAAATGACAGAGGTCTTGTGTTAGTGTATGCCACTGCCACATTCTCCGTCCATGTCCTGCTGGCTGCTTTCTCTCTTATCAGCAGTAGGCAGGGTCTCTGCTGGGACTCTTCCTGCCATCACCACCTGGGCTTTGGCTTGGAATACCACTCAGAATCAGCTATACCTATGCAGATCTTGTGCTTCTTAAATTTCTCCCTGGGTTTGGCCTTCAGGCCCTTCTCATCAGGGTTGGCATTCCAAGCCACTCTGAAGGTGACTACAGGTAACCAAGACAAGGCTGGGGGAAGCATGTTGGCACCTACTCCCCTGGAGTTTTCTCACCATCAGGTACTGTTCATAGATGCCAGTGAGCGGATGCTTACCTCAGCATCCTGCCAATGCCCACTATCCTGCCGACTACAACACTTGTCAGGGCTGGAAGGGTAAAGGAATATTTTTATGGCTGAGGTTCCCAAAAGAAAACAAACAGACACCAGCACAGCAACAATCAGCAACTTATGTCTTTATTTTCTGATTCATAGGGATGGACTTATGTCTTCTGGAGATGCTTTGGGAGGAGGCAGCACTTCCTGTGTCCCATAACGGCTTTTATCAAGTCTGCATTCTTGTGTATTGTCATAACCATGCAGCACATGCATAGTCACCTGTGTTGTCATGGTTACTGTGTGCCTGCACTAGAGAGCAGGCTCACCTCCTGAGGTATCCTCAGATGCCCAGGCCTCTGTAGCAGCCCTAAAGTGGCTCCCCACAGTGTCCCTCTTGACCACTGAAAGGCAGTGCTCCCTGTGCTGAGCCACCACCTGTCTGCTGGGCTGTGGTTGAGTGAGGATAAGGAAACTTGGGAGCTAGACCCGTGTATTCTTCTGGTAGCTCCAGAAAGGCCGCTGCCGCTCTCTGTCCCCAACTTTAACTTTTACTCACTGCTTATAATTCTTTTCTCCAAGATTTTGGGATGTATATTTTAACCTTTGAAAAATCAAAATCAATAGTTGGGTAATTGAATGATTCATATGGAATTGAGATGTGTTACCAGATTCTGTTCTTTGCTATTAGATCATGAAATGTGGTGTTTTCTTAAGATATAACATAGAATCTGAAAAAACATGACTAGTCAAATGTTTTAAGAGCACTAATGATCAACGCAAGGACTATGTGAACACACATTCACCTCACAAGTATTGAGATGTTTGTCTTGGTGTGGAAAACAGAGGTAGCACTTTTCTGGGAGCAGTTGTCCAATAGCCAGAGTCCAAAAGCAAAGTTAGAAATGTGATCAATAAACTGCACACAAGGTAAGCCTAGGAGAGGGAGCTGGTTACACATGGGATCCTCCCTCCTCCTCCTCCTCCACTCTTCTCTGCCACATGCTTTAACCTTACTATTAGAGCTTGCATTTTGTTCGGATATTTATGCTTCTCTACAAGCCTTGGTTTCAAGGCTATTTGGTTTTTCATCTCTAATTCCAGGGGTTACATAATTATTGATCATTCTTCTTGTCTCTGACTACTTTAACAACGAGCGTGTGCTATTGTTCTGACTCACAAAGTGGTAAAAAAAGTCTGGAGAAGATGCTTCAGAGTTAAAAGGAGATGTCCCTTTTTTACCTCTGAAAGTTGTATGATTGTGAAATGTGGAGCTGCGGCAGCTGTCTTGTAACCATGAGGAGAACTAGTAGAGGACAAGCCAGCTGCTGAGGATGGAGGGCAAAGTGGAAGGGGAGGAAGAATTTAGATTCCTAAATGAATTGTTAAGGTTTTGACTGCAGCAGGGAAGCATGCGTGCTCTCTCTCTCTCTCTCTCTCTCTCTCTCTCTCTCTCTCTCTCTCTCTTTCTCTCTCTCTCGA
>PVKN010010629.1:0-22439 GCA_004027915.1 Capromys pilorides
TTTTATACAGGGGATCAAACTTGATACCTCATGCTTGCCAGGCAGGCTCTTAAGCCACTAAGCTATATTCTAGGCCTTTCTTTTCTAGTTTTATTCTGCGTGTGTACACAGGCATATAGGACATTAAAGCCAGGACCTTGTACATATTAGGCAAATGCTCTACTAAGCTATGTTTCCAGTCATCCCCCACCCAATCTTTCATTACTAAAAGCTGCTGCCAGTTAATATCTTTATATAAGCATCTGGTGTCTTTTGTCTGATTTTTCTTTCTTCAGATAAAATCCTCTAAGCACAGCACTAGGGAGATAGCTTGGCAGTCTAAGCACCTGTCTAGCAAATACAAGGACCCAGGTTCAATCCCTGGTGCCACATGCCATTCCAGCTCTGGAACCCCAGGTTTGCCATGCTGGCCACTGAAACCAGGCATGGTGGCACATGCCTGTAATCCCAGAGGTGGGGAAGCTGAGATAGGAGGATCACTACAAGTCAGAGCTGAACAGTGAGACCCTGTGCCAAATAAATAAATAAATAAAAATTTAAAAATGTTTAAAAATCCTCTAAGCATAATTGTTGGATCTGGGCATGGTGGCACATGCTTGCAATCCCAGACTTAGAGAGGTAGAGGTAGAAGGATCAATGCAGGTTCAAAACCAGCCTGGCTTACATAGTTGACAGGGCCAGTCTGATCCATGTCTCAGACAAGTATAACTGTTGGAGTAACTAGTATGTTTATCTAAAAAGAACAATTTTGGCCAAACTGCAACAGGTTATGAAACCACACCAGGCTCATATTTTTACCAAGCTCCAGTCCACCTGTACATTCTTCTCCATCTGACCATCAGCCTCCCCTTTAGGCCTCTGGTTTCTCCAGGGCTTCACTTAACAGGAATAGGACCAGCAGCAAGCCCAGAGGACTGGCTGCTCAAACAAGATGAAGGCTGCAGGCTCATACTGTCATGTGGTCAGATTCTCAATATCCCTTTCTAGTTTATCATCTATTCACCTCAAGGTCCTACTCTAACAACTACTGTCTGAAACTAGCAAGTGGGTGAGGGATAGTAGGCTTTACCTCCTGCCAAGTGTATCTGTCTCTAGGCCTCCACATCCCTCTCCTCCCCTGCCCATAACACTAGTCACCAATCCTCAATCCCTGGCTGAACTCGAATGAGCTATACAACTTGGGTTTACCTTTGAAAGATGAAGAACTGTGTTTCTACATCAAAGTCAAGGTGACTTTTTTTACACACACTCTTGTATGCTTCTATTAACACTAGGCACAACACTCTGGAGTTTTATCTAGAGTTTTTTGTGGTACTCTCAGCTCTGTTTGTAGCTGCAGCCAAGACAAGCAGCCCTTTTCTGGGCTCCCAGGGTCCTCAGAGTGGAACCTACTGGGAGGACACCATTCCTAACTAGGAACCCCAAACAACTATCCCCACATCAGCTTCCTGCTCCTGTCAAGCAGCAGTGGGCTTGCCCACAAAGGGCAGCTAGCTGCTCATGGCCTAGTTCCCCAGCACCCTCACTAGGGGCTGGAGAAGGAGGAGGAGGGGTGGAGAGCAGACTGCTGCACTGGGCACTTTTTTCCTCACCCTCAGGACAAGAATCTGCTAAATAAAAGAGGAACAAGGTCAAGCCTGCTGTTAAGATGCCAGCTGCCAGAAACAACAGTGGATGAGTCCAGAGGTGCACATAAGCGCATTTCTTAAAGTGTGCTATCAAAAAGACTTGATTCTGTTCCTGGAGGCTGGAGACATAGCACACCACAAGCACACAACACGGACTCACTGCACAAGCATGCTCTGAGGGACTGCCTACCAGAGGTTTGAGAAGTCAGAGATGGTACACACTGCTAGAATTTAACAAGTCTGATGCTTTGTGTCTAACTTATTTTTAGAAGAAATTTTGAATTTACTGTAAATATTTCATTAGGCAGTTGCTAGTGTTTTGGCTATGACACCAGTATCCACAGCATTTTTTTTTTTCCTGCAATAGTGGGGACTGAACTCAGGCCTCTGCACTGACCCGGTCCTTTTTTTTATTTGGAGACAGGGTCTGGCTAAGCTACCCAGCTTAGGCTCCAATTTGCAATCCTAGAAAGCTGAGATTGGGCTGGCAAGATAGCTCAGTGGTCTAAAGTGCTTGTTTAGCAAGCTTTGGCAACGCAGCTACCACGGTTCAATCCCTGTCACCACATGCTGTGCCAGCCCCACCCCCCAGGGCAGGCTGAGCTGGCCATAACGTAAATAAAAATAAATAAAAAAAACAAAAAAAACAAAAAAGCTGAGATTATAGATATGTACCACCTCAGCTGGCTCTGTGCCACATCTTTAAACTCCTGGGTTGACTTAGTGAAAAGTATCTACAGATTTCCAAGTTAAGCTATTTTAAATGTTTGACTACTACTTATCTGAATTAAAAAAAAAACCTCACAATTCACTGCGCAATGAAGACAAAATAAACTAATTAGAAACATGGAAAACCAACAGGAGATGACCACTGTTAATAACACTTTGACTTCACTAACTTACTGTATACAGTAGCACCCCCCCCACCTTTGATTCTGTGCCCCAGGATTTCAGTTATCTTTGGTAAATATCAGTCTAAAAATGTTAAATGGAAAATTCCAAATATAAATAATTCATCGATTTTAAACTTCATGCTGTTCCAAATGGTATGATGAAATCTCACCCTCATCCCATGCAGGAAGTGTGTGTCCACACTGTCACTTAATAGTGTTTATGCTCAAGTCATTTTTATTTTATTATCTTATTTTATTTTATTTATCTTATTGAGGCAGGGTCTTGGTACATAGTTCAGCCAGGCCTTAAACTCACTTTATATCCCAGGCTGGCCTTGAATTCTTCCTGCTCCAGCTTGGGATTACAGGTATGGGCCACCATGCCTAGCAAGTCACCCTTATTTCAATAATGGCCCCAGGCCAAGGGTAGCAATGCTGGCATTTTCAGTATGCCAAAGGAAAGCCACAAAATGCTCCCTTTAAGTGAAAGTAAAAGTTCTCAATTTAAGAGGGAAATAATATGTAATTTCAGCATTCTGGGAGGCTGAGGCAGGAAGATTGCAAATTGGAGCCTAGCCTGGAAAACTTAATGACTTTGTGAGATTGTTTCAAAATAAAAAAGGGGAAAAAAATAAAAAGGGGGTAAAGATATAGCTCAGCGCAAATATCCTATATTCAGCTCCTAGCAACTCAAGAAAGAAAAAAAACAAAAACAAATACAAAACCCAGAATATATGAAGTTGCTAAGATTTACAGTTGGTTATTGCTATCAATTCTTTCTATGCTTAACTTACAAAGGCAACTTTATCATAGACATGGATAAAGAGGAAAAAGCGTAGCCTACAAAAGATATAGGACTCTCTGGAGTCACTAGACAGCTAATGGATCTTGGAATATACTGCCGATTACCAAGGGCAGATTTGTGGAGACTGCTCTATGGTCAGAGCTTCACTTATGTGTTAGTCACCAATCTATGCATGTTAGTATGCT
Organism: Capromys pilorides; assembly: GCA_004027915.1. NCBI lineage: Eukaryota > Metazoa > Chordata > Mammalia > Rodentia > Capromyidae > Capromys > Capromys pilorides. The sequence goes on from PVKN010010629.1 coordinate 3,512, forward strand.
CATTTTACACAGAACCTCTCTGAAACCCAGAGAATTTGCCTAAGATCACAAAGCAACTGAGCGAGCCACAGTTCATCTATAAAACATAGATCAAATTTGAGCTCCAGGCTACTGGCTATGCTTTCTATCACAAAGACTAGAGAACTCCACTTAAGAAATAAACTCCCAGACATAAAGTACCACTTATTGTTTACATTCTAGGATCATACCTAAGATTTCATTTGAAAATAAGGCTTCCTTGCCACAAAAACCCTTGCTGTGGGACACTGGTTGCTAACGTGAGAAGCACCAGGAATGACTTCTTCCTACAAAAGAAAAACAACTCTGGAGTTGAAACTTAAAAACACAACTGCAGGGAGAAAAGTATGTCACTAATTTGTAGCTTAATCTGAGATCTGTTCATTTATTAGCAGGGCTTGGTTTTCCCAGCAGGTGAAGTCCAGAGGATGCTAAATATGTAAGAAAACTCCACAGAAAGATAAAGTTGAACTGAAAAATTCTACCTGTAAATATTAACCTTTTCCTTAGTAAACAGGAAAAGTACCATTACTACTTTACTTTACCCAGGGCCTTTGCACTGAGCTACATCTCCTATCCTTTTTCTATTTTAAATTTTGAGATAAAGTCTCACTAAATTACCACATTTGCTCCAGCTGGGCTCAAACTTACGATTCTCCTGTCTCAGCCTCCCCACAGAGTCCTGGGTTTATAGGTGTTCATGAACATGCCCAGCTTGAATAATATTTTCTAACTATTGTTCATTTGCCAAGAGTTAAGAGACCCACAATTAAACTTATCAGCTGAGTTCTCTATAGCTTCATATTCAATAACGAAAGACAGGAAGTAGATGTCTTTAAAAACACTTATTCCTCCAAAGATGGAAGAGGTCGGCCTGCTGGATTATTCACCACCAGTCAGCCCAACCATGTTCCCTGGCACAGAACCACCTCACAGAGCTCACTGAGACAAAGACCATAGCTCTGTTGGGGTTTGTGAAAGGCCAGAACCCTGTTTACTCTCAGAAACAGCTATCCTCCATGCAAAATAAAGTTTAGACTGTTTGAGGACCAGAAAGAGGAAAAGCCAGGAAAGTCCATCTTCTTCTTACCTTGTTTCTCTTTTTCTTTGAGTGGATCAGTGTTGTAGACTCGAAATCCATTTTCCATCCCACATGCAAAGCATCCTAAAGCAGAAGTACGAAAAGACATATTAGTTAGTCCCCAGTGGACAAGGGCAAAGAGTGTGGGGACATGGCACCTACAGGTTATCAAACCATATAGACATGTGTGCACTCAGCCACAGTCGCTCTTCTCAGAAATGAGACAGTAACTAAGGTTTATTGAAAGTGTTAATGTTTAATTGTTTGACCAATCTTACATATCTGTATCTATTAATCTAAACAGATTTGATGATGAAAATATGTAATACAACCATTGTTAAATTTTTCTTGTTTTGAAAATTCTGTACTATATGTACTCTTGCTTGTTACTGTTTTCCTATCTTTGTTTCTGCTATTTTTACTCTTTAAAATAAAATCTAATAAGATTAAAAAAAAAAAGAGAGAAATGAGACAGTGACATGCATGTTCTGCATCACTGAGCACATACGGAGCCTCTGGAGTTAGGAATGCTAGCTTTCTGCTGCATTGCTGTGGACCAGCCTAGGCCTGAACAGTGAACTCTGGGAAGAGCTCATGGGCAAACTCAAAAAGCCACTCCACCAATGAGCAGTCCTTGAACACACGCCTCTCAAGCTCACTGGCCCTGCTTCTAGAACATGCTTTTTGGATGCAGGCACTGCACTAGTCTTAGAGACACAGTGACAAGCAGTGTTCATAAGCAAAGGAGGATGGTTCCACACAAGCTACTCTATCCAATATGGACACAGCAGGTGAGGGAAGTAGCAGGAGCCGGCAGAGACACAGGCTAGCCCAGACTCCTGAGACTGGAAGAAAAGTAATGGCCTCTCTTATCTACCTTGGGCCTAGTCTCCTAGAAAATACTAACTGCTCAAAATCCTCAGATCCCTGTCACGGTCAGAATGAGACCCAGTTCATCATCTCTAAGTCATTCATCTAGGTTGTTAATGATCTACATAAAAAGACACTCAAGTTTCAAGACTGTTGCTTCATTCACTGTGACCTGGACTTCAGCCACCGTACGCATGGCTCAAGACTACATTGACCTACTTTAAACGCCTCGTCCAACTTCTGGTTCAAATGAAGCTTTGAGAAAAACTCTCCAATTCTTCACATGAAATGTTGTAAAGCCCAGTTCCTGCACATCTGGTTTGAAAGCCTATGTTAAGGTCTTTTAGCCATTTGACTGCTAAGGAGCGCTATTGCGCTCTTCTTATGTTACTCCATAATGCGAAGAGCGCGATAGCAGCAGCCAAACGGTTAAATTCCATTCTCTTGGTTTTGATCCATCTCTCTGGTTGTGGAACCAGATTATTATGTCTCATCAGCCACCCTTCCAGGTGGGTAGTGGCATATACTTGCAACCCCAGCACTTAGGAAGCTGAGGCAGGCAACTGCCATGAGTTTGAGGCCAGCCTGTACTACAGAGAAAGATCCTGTCTCAAAAAAAAAAAAAAAAAAACCCAACAACAAAACAACCTAAAGTACAAACCCAAGCAAAATTAACTGATGCTGGTAGAAGTCAAGCTAGAAGGAGCAGGGGCGCCCAGGTATACTCAGGTTCTTAATCTAGGTGTTGTTAAGGGATATGTTCCGTTTGGAAAATGCATCAAAATGAACACATATATATGAACTTTTTTGGGATGGGGGTCCTGGGAGTTGAACCCAAGGCTTTTGACACTGAGCTATAGCATCTTTTATTTATTTATTTTTTCATCTTTTACTTTTTGAGATAATCTTACTGAATTGTTCAGCCTAGGCTCAAATCTGCCATCCTTTTGGCTCAGCCCTTCCAAGTATTGGGATTACAAGCCTATGCCACCACGTTCAGTTACTCTTTTCTTCTCCAGAAATCCTTGGCCTAAGAGCTATGACTGCATAGCTACTTGGGAAGTGGCAGTGTTGGGTTGCCTGACTGACCAATGACAATAGAAGCACAGAAAGGTGTTCCCCAGCTCTCTGTGCTCACATTCAAAAACTCCCACCCAACTCTGAGCACTGCAGAAGTAGGCCTAGGTGCTCAGTCTGCTATCTCAGGATAGCTTGGACATCTACTCGAGTATCTCTGCTTCCTATTGAAATAGAAAAAACAAGTGGACATGTTACAGACATGCATGTACCAACATTCTCAGTCTTGGAAATTGTACTACAAATTACCTAGGTGAGAAAACATGTCTAAAGTTTGAACAGTTTAAAATTAGGGGCAGTTTTTAAGAAATGGTGCTGGAAAAACTGGCTTAAAGATGAAAGTTAGATCTGTATCTTCCACCATTTATGAAACTAAAATCAACATGGATCAAAGATCTAAGTATTAAAACAGAAACATCAAATCTGCTGAAAGAATAGGTAGAACTCTTGAAGACGTAAGTATAGGCAAAGATTTTATGAACAAGCCCCTGATCACAACCACTTATGTGGCTGAAGCAGGAGGATGGTGAGTTTAAGCCCTGCTAAGGCAACTTTAGCAAGACCCTTTCTCAAAATGTAAAAAGAAAAAGGAAAAAAACTCAATGACAGAGCTCCTGTGGGTCCTATCCCCAATGGTAAATTTTTTTAAAACATGATTTCTAAACTGAATTTTCAATAAACATTAAAAACACTGGGAGTAAAATTTAAAATCAATGTTACGAACAAAATGTGACAGACTCAACCATCTGACATAAATTTAGATCACAGGATATTAACAATTAACAGAAGCTTCAGAATATTTACAGAAAATATACACAGAAAGTGTATGTTTTTTAAAGCTGAAACAAAGTTTATTTGAAAAAGTAAAAGGGAAAAGAGAAGGAGATACTGGCTCTGCAGATTTTGAGTAAAAGAAAAAAAAGCAAGATAAAAATACTCTGGAGGACACTATGGTGAGAACAGACACGACAGCCTGGAAGCATATTTCTTTTCTTTTCTCTCTTTTTTTGTACCAGGAATTGAACTCAGGACCTTACACTTGCCAGGCAGGTGCTTATGCTGTTGAGCTATCTTCTCAGTCTTTCTGTCTGTCTGTCTGTCTGTCTGTCTGTCTGTCTGTCTGTATTTAGTACGGGGTCTACAGGGTCTCACTAGTAGATCAGATTCACAGTGATTCTCCTGTTTTTAGCTTCCCAAGTGCTGGAATTACACAGACGCACCACCATGCCCAGTCTCAATCACTGTATTCTCAGCACACCCTGGGGTCAAAACAGCACACCAGGGATCGAACCCCTGTCCCTGCGACTAAGCAGATACTTTAGTCCACTGAGCTATTTGTCAGCCTTTTTTTTTTTTTTTTTTTGGTATGGGGAGTCAAACTCAGGGCTTCCATCTTGCCAGGAAGGCGCTGTGCCACTGAGCCACATCATCCTTGGCATAGCCCAGAAGCATATTTCTTAAGGACTCTTCTGTTCATTGCTCAAACGGTAAAAGCCTACTAGTCCTCTTCTAATGGAAAGCCAAAGGTTCAGGCAGATCCTATACCACCCAAAGCCCAACATCCAGCTCCTGATGAAAGTAAGTGCAATCCTTCTTTGTCGCTGCAAGAAGCCAAACCGAACCACTGCAGGCCACCCAGTCCTTCCCACTGCTGCTACTCCTGAGTCCAACAGCCCCCGTCCTGGGACCCTTCTGTAAAGCAGTCTTGCCTTCCTTCAACTTAATGAAAACCTTTATTATAAAATGAAGGTTTATAAAAAACCTCTTATAAAATGCACATGTTCTGCCTCTTTGGTTTTTCTTAGACCTAGTTTATAGAAAGCTAGCATGCAGGGGTAGGGTGGGGGTGTCAGGTTTTGCTTCTATTCAAAGTACCTCTCAATGCTCTAGAAATACCTAGCATACTTGAAAACAAACAAATATATGCCAAATGACAGCCTAATACGGTACTATCTTACTAAAATTTTTCATTTGTTGGTTCTCAGCACTACAAAATTAAAAAATTCAGTTAAGAATACTCTGAACTCTGGACCTTGTACCTGCCAGGCAGGCGCTTAAGCCACTATCTCCCCAGATCAGTTACGGTTATCTTCACAGCTGAGTGTTTCATACACACCTAGAGTCCCAACAATCTAAGAGGCTAAAGCAGCAGGATCACTTAAGCCCAGGAGTTCCAGCCTGAGCAACACAGACTGTTTTTCACAGATATGGATCATGTAGCATTCTTATGTTTCCCTTTAAAAGCCTATTTTGATTTCTCTCCAAAAAACAAAACACTATTGGGCATGGTGGCGGCACGCCTGTAATTCCAGCACTCAAAAGGCTGAGGCAGGAAGATCGCTGTGAGTTTAAGCACAGCCTGAACTGTAACGTGAAACCCTGACTTAAAAAAGACAAGACAAAAACAAAAGTCCAAAACAAAGACATAAAAACTCTTAGGAGTCTGACCCTCAGTTGCAGCCGGTCACGCATTTCTTCTTAGTGAGCGGTCCAAGAGCAACCACCAAAAGCCACAGGACCGAGATGCTCAAAAAGCAAGCCAGAGAGGTCTGTATCTCCATGAAACACGAGAGCACTGCTTGTCACACGGGCTGGACCCATATTAAGCTGATAACCAGCACCCCCGCCGAGGTTCAGCCCGCGGGAATCACACACGGAGCCAACTCTGCAACCCAAAGAATCCACAGCTTAAGACCCACCTGTAATATTCGTAGACTGAGGCAGGAGGATCGAGCCCTGCTTGGGCGACATTGTGAATTTAAGGCCAGCCTAGCGAGACCCTGTCTCAAACATAAAATACCCCGCTGACATTACAAAAACCTGGAGTCCCAGGACTCCCCAGTAAACCGCACCCCCGAGCACAGACTCAATCCGAGCAGGACCCACCCCCTCTTCGGCTAGACAGGCCTGGACTACCCAGGGCAGCGCTTCGCCGAGACCAGGGCTGGGATCTTGAGAACAGGGCCAGGTCATTTTGGGGTTGGGCCAGGAGTCTAGCCTATGTTCTAGGGACTGGGCCGACCCGATCTGAGGATCCCCGCGGTAAGGCCAGGCTGGCGTCTCAGGGAACTTCCGGGGCAGGACCGGGTCCAGTCGAGCGGACGCGGGGCGCGGCAGACCCAGGCAGGGCGGAGGTCTGCGGGATCTCTGGTTCTCGAGGGTACGGCTGGGTTGTTGGATCTGGAGTGAGGAGGGCCCGGGCTGGGGTCTGGGGTAGGCCCGGCGCGCGCCTCACCGTGGTCCTGGTTGAAGCCGGCATACAGCAGCCCGTTGCCGTGCGGATTACACGGTAGGAGGTTCATGGCTCCTGCCGGTGTCCACTGCTTCTTAGAACTGCATGCCGCTTAAGAAGCCTGAGGGATTCTCCCGTCTGGCGGCGCAGAGGCCGCCGCAGCCGGAAGCGAGGAGCGTAGGGGCTTGCGTCGAGCGTGCGGACGTGTGCGCCTGCGCGCGCGCAGCCGGGACGTGCCGGGTACTTGCAACTGCTGTGGCGCGAGACGTGAGCGCCGAGCTCGTCACGGCCCGGTGAGCTGGCGCTCTGCAGGAGCGCGACAGCGCCACCTCCCGGCGGCAGTCCCTTCTTCGCCACATACATGTCCACGCACAGACGCCCCCACAGTCCTCGCGTATAGAGTGCACGCATACAGTCCCTCCCCCAGGTACATATTCCCCATGAACACAAGTTCTTAACACAGCCCCGTGTTGCCATCTCCTCCTCATGTCCCCTGGGTCGCACATCATCTCCCGTGTCCCCCTGGCACACAGTCCCACAGGTGGTGGCTCTCCTCCCCTCAGATTTGAAACAAGCTCTGCTCAGATAGTGGATGACCTTGAGGGACAAGAAGCTGGCCTTTTGTGTCTCCTGTCCCGGGGATCCTCTCCACTCCGCGTCCTCACAGTTCCCTCCTGCTCCCCTTTTCACATCCCACTCCCGATCTCCTTGGAGGTCTTGGCACAGTGCCCCAAAACTCTGACCTCCCACTCAGTCTGTCACCTTGAACATCTTGTTCTTATGCTTCTCCCGGCGGCGGTCCCTTCTTCACCCCAAACATGTCCACACACAGACCCCCCTCCACAGTCCCCACGTATAGAGTCCACGCATACAGTGCTATCTTTGTGACCTCCAAAGTTTGTATCTCATTCCAAGCTGAGCTATGGCTGTGCCCGAAGCGTTTGCGAGGGCGTCTGATTACCATATCAGGCAGCAAAACAGGCAGCTGAAGGCAGCCTGCAAAAGGTACATGCACCTGAAAGATGCTGGGAAAGTAGAGGAAAAGAAAAAATTCAGCTCTTTAGTTCTACACTGAGGCAAGTGATAACAGTAGTGGTCAACCTTTTAGAGTGAAATGTGTAAGAACTCCAGGCCTATGTAAAGGGGCAGAAGCAGCTGAAGAGCTAAACCCAAACCCTGAAGGAAGACTGGGGGTAGGAGACCTCACACAGGGGGCTCAGCTTCTGCCAGTGAGCCCTGACCCTTACCAGGGCAGGGAACAGCATGGGAACATAACACCCTGGAGAGTCACCTGCCTGCATGAAGCTGCCAGAGGGATCCCCCTGGGTTCTTAGCTGTCGGCAGCATCCACCAGCTGCCCAGCAGAATGTGAGCACATCAGTGCTTTGCCATTCCAAGACTGCTCAGCTTCCTCACACAGTTTTATTTTTTTGGTAGATACTCTTCCATAACTGGGATGTTGAGAAGGTCTTCCAAGAGCAGGTACAAGGTGAGGAGCAAATGACGAGGCCAGGTCTCTGCTGTGGTCTGAATACCCACCTCCAGTCCACATGTTGAAACATAGTTACCTGTGCAGTGGTGTGCGGAGGTGATGTTAGGAAATGATTTAGTGGTAAAGGTGCAGCTGAGACAGAAGAGAAAGCCCAATCCTACCTGCCCGGTACCTTTATTTTTATTTTTCTTTCTTCCATCTTTGACAGCTATGACTTCTCTAAATGCCTTGCGGCTAATTGGAAGGAAGCTTTTGTTTTGCCTGCAGCAAGTTTTGCTCTTGAGTCTGGTGCAGACGATTACACCAAGCCCCCTCTGGCTGTCTCTGTACACCTTGAGCTGCTTTTAGTTTTAGATGTCCTTCCTTGTGACTAAGCAGAAAGTCTGGACTTGTTTGGCAAGATGTTGTGCTTATGCATAAGGCCGCTTTTTTCATATATTTACTTTTTGGTCTATATAAGTAGCCTTCAACTTATGCTATTGGAACTGTTCACGGACTACTCCCCTATATGTGGCACCATAAAACTGAGCAAGCCTTGTTGGATAGTTTTATTTTGCTTGTTCATGATTTCTATCTTGAGTAGAGCAGGCTGAGCTGATTGCATTAAGATCTGGTAACACTAAAGGCACTGCGAATGGCCAGCCGGGGCTGTATGATTGTTAATCATGATGTTATCTTGAATGGATTTAGAAACATGTAGCAGATCAGGGGAGCATAGTTCTGGGTGTGTCTGTGGATGACTAACATGTAGGCCAGCAAACTGAGGTGAGATGACCCACCCACTGTGAGTGACATCAACCAACAGGCTGGTAGCCTGGATGGAATAAAAAGAAAAAGATGAAATGAAGAGCTCCAGTTTTTCTGACAAGATACACACTTTGCTGCGATCACTTTTGCTCATTGGCCTCTAGATTTCCAGTTTCTTCAGCCTTCCAATGCAGGCTTGATGCGGGCTTATACTGGTGTGCCTCCCCTAAATGTCTAGGCCTTTAACCTTGGACCAGTGCTGCATCATTGCTTCCTCTTACTCTGAGGCTTCCATATGCTTGGGCTGAGAGTAACTGGCTCTCCTATGTGTGGACAGCCATTGTGGATTCCCCTTCTCCACCTCTGGAAGATAGGCTTTGCAAGCCTACCTAATAAATCCTTCTTGAATAATTAGACATACATTTTCTTTTTAAAATATGAACATGTATTACTCATATCTTCTCTCAAAATTTATAATTTTGATCTTTCTCACTGTTATAGAGATCGAGACAAGAGACACTGACTACTGTAACAATCTCCAAGCAGACTTCAGGCATGTCACCACAGTATGACCTGATTATATTCTGCAATCAGAGTTTCATAATTTTCCTCAGTAAAGTTCAAGACCCTGTCATTAGGAACAAACTCTGTGGTTTTCTTGCTTTTCTTGATCAACTAGACCCTAACACACTTTCTGATGATGGAATTTGACTGTTTGGCTTCAAGCCCTCCTTTTTCCAGCACAATTCTCTTTTGGAAGTGCTAGCATGTGAAGCATCTCCAAAATTTTTGGCTTTAATGGACAAAGCTGCTGTCTCCACCTACCAGGAGAGCAGCTAACACTAATTGTTGAGAGCCACTAGCATTCAAACCTCAGAGCTGCTAATGCTGAAAGAGCTGCACTTTGCCTATTTGTGATTTCTGCCTATTTGTGATTTGCTCAAGAATGAGCAAAAGAATCCTTGGTAGGTGGGTAATGGAACCCTCACAAATAGAATCAGTGACTTTATTGTTTTTTTTAAAGTGTGAGGGACTCTGCCTCCCTCCTTTGCTTTTCTATCCACCTCCAAGGGGACACACAGTCTTGCAAGCATTGGCCTGGAATCAGAGTTTCCCTCCCCATATGACAACTTTCTGGTCACTTTGCTCTTGGACTTGCCAACCCGCAGAACAAATTCCTATTCCTTACAAATTGCCATCTCTGGTATTTCATTAGGGGCCTTTGTGGACTCAGGAACTTCCACCACCCTCTCTGCCCTGCCCTCTGAGCTGGGACAGAGAGTCTCACTCCAGGATGACCACAATATCCTTTCCACCCTCTAGCCTTTGCCAAATGAAAGACTTTAGTTCTCCAAACTCAAGAAGCTTCACTCCTGCCTCTCAAATTCATGTCTCCTTTGATGAAGCTATTGTTCAGTGCAGAGGAGCCCCAGTATCTATCTCTCTTTTTGTAAAAAGAAATATTATCAAGCCTGTAACTGACATTTGTTTCAAGATTCCATATTTTGTCTAAGTAACTCCTCAACAATGTTATAAACTCTCTACCTTAGAAATTTCCCTAATGGCAGTAATTCCCATTGGACAATTGAAAACATAATCATACATAATATATTCTTTTTTTTAATTTTTGTCTTTTTGAGACAGGGTCTTGCTATGCAGCTCAGGTGGGCCTTGGGCTCACTTTTGTAGCCCAGGCTGGTCTTGAACTCGCACCGATCCTCCTGCTTCAGCCTCCAAAGTGCTGGGATTACAGGCATGCTCTACCATGCCCAGCATGCATAATATATTCTTAATCTCAATGTTTGAGGGAAATTCGTGGATGTCTGGGAATGAGGTGGCTTATGTTGCTCTTTGGGAGGGATTTTGCCAACTGTGAGGGCCATGGAATAGAATAATAAATGACAAAGTTTTCTCTTGGGTTTGAGAAACCTTACATTTCAGTTCTATATTTTTGTATATTCACCACCAAAACATGCAGCCTTCTAAATATGTTCCTTATTAGGGTTTTTATTTAACAGAAATGCCTCTGTGAAGTGCAACTCATTACCTTGTCATTAGTTTCCAAGGGCTGCTATGCAACACGGCCACAGACTGGGTAACTCAAAATAGCAGCTACCTGGCCAGCTAAAGTGGCACATACTTGTAATCCACATGGGAGGCTGAGTCAGGAAAACTGCAAATTTAAGGCCAACCGGGGAAATTTAGCAAGGACCTGTCTCAAAATAAAAAGGTCTGAAAATGTATAACTCAGTGTTAGAGCACTTGCCTCACATTTCGGAGCCCTTGCACTTAATCTCCACTGCAAAGGACAAAAACAAACAAACCAAACCCAGTAATAGCAACAAAATCCTAGATACGTGTTCTGTCACAGTTCTGGGAACCTTAAATTCACAGTTATGTGTGGCTGGGCTCCTTCCAGCTGGTCTTAGGGAGGACCCTTCCTGCCTCTGCTATAGTGGCTCCCATGTTAGAGGACCAAGGCTCTGTGCCCTCTGCAAAGGCTCCAGGTTAGTGGCTTGGGGAACTGTATTCCGCTCCTTATAGGCCATGAGTGGAAATCTTCAGTCAAATCCAAAAAGGAGCAAAGAGAAAAGTCCCGTTCTGTATCTGTTAGGCACAGTCCAACCAGGGATCTGTCCTGCACAGCCCACTGCCCTCCACACAGGATTGAGGGGTGAAAACAGAGCCTCTTCTGGGATCTACACTCTCCCTCATCTTCAGCTTCCCGGGAGGAGCTGCTGCAGCCAGTGGCCCTGGCCTAATCAGCACCAGCCCGAACTCACTTGTCTCTCCATCAGAGCACAGCAGAGGAGGCTGTAAAGGCGCTGGGAAAATGTGTGCACTACTCCCTGCCCCTGGACTGTCTCCCATCCGTACTCACTTGTGCCCCTGCGGACTTCTATCCCCTAGTCATGCCCAGGTCGTGGAGCATCCCCACACCAGGCCATTTGTGGCCAGGGCCCACTGTGTTCCATGCTGCTCAGCAAGCATGATGCTACATGCTGGGGCCTTATTATGATTTGGATCTGAAATAGCCCAGAATCTCATCTTGGAGGTAACTGGATCACAAAGGCACTATATGCATCAGGGGACTTATCCACCATTGAGCTCAGTAGGGGAATGTGCTGGGAGGAGGTGGGGCCTGCTTGGAGGTCAGTCATTAAGCCTGTAACCTGGAAGGATGTGTTCTTGTCCCTGCCTTTGCTTCTGTCTGCTTTGTGCTTCCTGGCTGCCCTGGGATATACAGCTTGCTTCCTCACATCAGGCCCTTCCACTGAGCTCTCTCTGTCTTGGAGCCAGCAAACCATGGTTTGAAACCACTAGGCTCCTTTAGGTTGTGGGTGTCAGGTATCTTGTCCAATACTTATGAAAGTGACTAAGAAACAGAGACATGAGCATTTTCTCATGTCACATCTTTGGTTCACTCCCGCCCCTCTATGTGAAGTTCTCATTGAAGCCCAGTTGCCCAGAGGGGTACCAGGCCACAGGACTAGGGGAGATCCATGCCTGAGGCCCTTGCCAAGCCATCATGGCTTTGGGCATGGTATGGCTGATGGGATTTATTTTATCCTTGGGACAGCTGGAGGCAGTATTAGCCCCCAGAGAGCAGCAAGAGGAGCACAGGGCCTCTCTGGTGTTTCACCACAGGCACAGGCACAGGCACAGTGCTATTTCCAGTACTTCCCTTGCTCCCTCTACATTTTTTTTTCTGGAAGAGGAATCTTCCCCAACACAACAAAAACTAAGCCTTGTGGTCCACTCATACATGAGCACTGAACTGGCTGTCCATACCAGACTGTGGAGCCAAGTGGAGTGAGTGCAGAAAACACTATGGGATGCAGGCCATGCTGGTGCATACTTGTAATCCCAGCACTCAGGAGGCTGAAGCAGGAGGATCACCACAAGTTCAAGGCCAGTCTGAATTACATAATGAGACTTTGTTTCACAAAAACCAAGACAGATGAACAAATGAAAGGCTATCCAATACCTAGAGCTAGAAGGGCCAGCTCACAACACTGCCAAGAGGAGCAGGTATATGATTTATTGTTGAGAAACAGTTCTTAAATAGTAGTGTTTTTACTTCATTCCTTACTGAAACCACTTTCTTGCCTAACTGCATTGGCTATGTTCAGTATCACAAAGAGATATCTTTGGCATTTTCTTCCTGTAGCTTCGTAACTTGTAGGACACCTTGTACAAAAAAAGATGTAGATTTACAGAAAAATATGCATAGAAATCACTTATTGATCCCAAAATGTAGTAAACAACATAGCAAAAAACATTATCAAATGCATTTCATACCCTACTGGACAGATCTGTTGTACATCATCTCTGTCCCACCGCAGCATTTTATAAATTGTTTTGATGTTAAAAAGGTTTACAAAACAGCCCCTCCTATAAGAGCAATGACACTGGATTATCTCACTGCCACTGCTTCTCAAACTGCCTTGAATGTGTACTCCCCACACACCTTACGTGCCTCATAAAAAGTTATTTTAAGGAAAAAGTTGCACTATGGTCATGACAAAAATAACATTCAAAATTTCATGTCATGGAGTGCTGAGCAGAGTACTGATTTTCCCTTTATAAACACAAGTTGAGAACAAGAGCTTCATGCACACCATGTAGACACTTCAGTCACACTGAGTGGGTGTCTGTGTTGCCAACTGGCCACACTCAACCCAGGCAGCAGTTTGGCCAAGCTGCCAAGCTGGAAGCTGTGTCCTGAGTCGGCCTGGTTGTGTCCCGGGGAAAGTGTGCGAGGCTTCTCCGCAAAGGCACTCTGTCTCTCTGGGGATCTCCCTAAGAGACCTTGCAGCTGTTTCTGGTGCAGTTTCCCGGTGGGCTCTGTGGGGCACGAGCAGTCTTGGCCTTGCGCAAGCTGGTCCTCTTGTGCGGGGTGCTGGCCGTGAGGGAGTAGGAGCGGCCATGCATCATCCTGGCATTTAGGCCATTGGCCATTGAGAAAGACTTCAGATGGCTCCGCAGGGCCAGGGGCAGTGGCAGCTTGTCCACTAGGTGCACGGGTGTGCAGGACACCACAGCTCGGCAGCACAGGTCTTGCAAGCTCAGCACTTGGGAGGAAGGAGAAAACTACATGAAGTTCTGTCCCTGCCTATCACGGGGCTGGCCATAAGGGACATCTACAGCAGGCCTCCCTCTTTCCCAGGACTCAAACCCCCAACCCATGCACCTTCACCTCTGCCTGAAGTCAGATGCAGAGACCCTCCTCTTGAGCCTTTTCTCCGAGCCATAATTGTTCCTCTCAAATCAAACATATTTACTTTTTAAGAGCACACACAGAAGCTGTGAGCTGGCTCCCTGAAGCTGCAGGGCAGCTCCTGCCCCATGGGTGGAACTCCCATTCCTGAGCCACCTGCCTACCTTTGCTGGGTCGCCAGAGCCGGTCCATGCCGTGCCGCAGCAGCACGATTCTGGCCAGCTCTGTGAAGGACTCTGTGACATTGAAGTTGCACAGGGGGCTGACCTCAAAGAAGGTCACACCCAGGCGCTCAGCATAGGCACGGGCCTGCTCGGTTGGCACTTGCCGCTTGAAGGCCAGGTGCAGGCGGTTCCCCACCAGGATCCGGGGCACACCAGGCGCATGCTGTTGGAAGTTAGAGGGTGGGTTACCCAGGTGAGGCTTTGTTGTCTTGTACTGAGTTGAATGGCACCCCCCTGCCAATCCATATCCAGCCTGAACCTCGGGAAGCGGGCCTTTTTCACAAACGCAGATGTAATTATTGAGGTGAAGTCATACTGAACTGTCCATGGGGCAGCGTATGCTCTAATGACTGGTGTCCCCGTAATAACAGGACACAACAAGGACAGGGTAGAGGAGATTTGGAATGGTGTATTCACAAGCCAAGGGATATTTAGGACTGTTATAGCTTGCAGAAGCAGAGACAGGATCTTTTTTTTTTGCAACTCTAGGAGGGAACATGGCCCCTCTGGTACCTAGAATTTGGACTTCTGCCCTCCAGAACTGCAAGACACCTAGCTTATGGGTATTTGTCATGGCAGCCACAAACCCCTAGTGCAGTAGACTTCATACTGAGGGCTTACAGGCTTCCACATAGCTCCTCTGCTTATCAGCCCACCAGCCACCGCAGGAAGCCAAGTCAGCCACTACTGGTTCTGGACCCAGAGCTCCCTGGGGACTCTGTCTGCCCTGTCTGGAGCAGATTCTGGCCTTGAGCATTCTCTGGGCTTGCACTAGTTGGGCCCAGCTTCCAGGTCTGCATCCTCTCCATGCTGAAACCTTGACCTTTGCCCTGCTCACAGCCCACAGCCAAAGCCCCAAGCCCATGGAGAACTGGGCCACCGTGTCACTGTATTATACCTCATCAATCTCCTTAATCCATCTATTGATGCCATCGAAGGACCAGCGGTTTGCAATGTCATAGACCAGGATCACACCCTGCAGGAGAAGACACAGGCTTAACACACAGGACACATAAACAGGTATGTAGCCAGGGGGTGACACGCTAGTTGTGAAGTCACAGACGTAACTGAGTGTTGCACTTATTCTAACACAAAATGTATAACTTTGATTTACCTACCCAGTGGAGGAGTTGAATCACCATTCTCAATAACATTTCTTAAGTTCATTGATAATCCTTCAAATGTCAAGGTGAGCTGGGGAACTAGAACTCACATCCATGGACATGGGATGTGGAGAACTACAAGGCCATGAGGAGTGAACCCTCCATGTGGATGGATGAACACACTGGCATAGTACACATACAAGCACCTTACATGCAGACATACACATATATGCGCATGCGCGCACACATACACACACATTCACACACACAGATGATGCAATGAGAAAGGCCTGCCATCAAATACTTTTATACTTGGTCAATTTGCACATAAGTCTGTGTTCCTCAGCCTCCAGTCACTCATCAGAGAGAACAGTTGGCCCAGTACCAGCAAATGTCATCATTCACATGCAGTTTGATCCCCAGGCTCAAGTATGCTGTGTTACCTGTGCGCCTCTTGAATAGGAGCGGAATATGGTGCAGAATCTTCCCTGCCCTGATGTGTCCCTGGAAAAGATGTTGGAGACTGTTAAGAGAAATCAGTGCTGCTTCCCGACATCCAGGTCACAAACGGGAGCCAGGACAAGTGTTTTTCCCAGTGAGTATTGGTGGCTGACACATGGCCAACCCAGATCCTAGCAAACTGTCTGCTTCTCTTGGAGATACCTGGATATTGGGATGTCTTGCTGGGCTCATTCCCTTTCTCTTTTCCTTGCTGGAACCTTTTGGATTAGCTCAATGGTTTAAGCACTTGCATCAGGAATCCCAATCAGGCACAGGGGATGGCAGTTCGATCTCCAGACCCACCCTTGAGGCAGCCTGAGCCAGCAGCGGGGTTGGGGGGGGGGTAGTCCTTTTCTTTCTTTTTTTTTTTTCCTTCTGTATTTAGGACAGGGTCTACAGGGTCTCACTATGTAGATCAAACTTGTAGTGATTCTCCTGTTTTCAGCCTCCCAAGTGCTGGGATTACAGGCACATGTCACCTGTCCAGTCTCAATTGCCATCTCAGTGCACTGGTACAGCACGCCAGGATCAAATCCTGGCTGCTGCACTCTGCTTAATCAGGAGCTTTAGTCCACTGAGCTCTCAGGTCAGCCCTATTTTCTTTCTTTCTTTCTTTTTTTTTTTTTGGAGAGAGGTTCTAGCTACATAGTTGAAGTTGGTCTTGAACTCACTATGTAGTCCAGGCCAGCCTCAAACTTGCAGCAATCCTCCTGCTTCAGCCTCCCAAATGCTGATATTATAGATGTGTGTTACTATGACTGGCTGTGTTCTTTTTTCTAATTGTTATTTTAAAAGTCAGATCAGAAAAAAACAGTGATGGGTTTTAATATGATTCCCAGACATATAAATATAACTAAAATAGATTTTTTTAAACATTTGGTTTCACTGGAGATAACATTGTGTAGTAAGGAGTGTGAGTCTACATTAGGCAAGATTGGGCATCATCCCCAGTTTCTGGTTACATTATGAGCAGCTCACATAACATCTACCCCTAGAATCATCTCCAAGATGATTGACAGCAAGGCCCTGTGCAGGCATCATCCTTGTAGGGGACACACACACCTGGCTGCTGGTGCCCAGCGAACCCAGAGCATGCTCCAGGAAAGTGCAGGGGAAAGGATACTCTTGCACAGGGTCACTGTGGAGCCTGTGAGACAGAGCCATGGGAGGTGGGGTGGGGAGCACTCCTAATACAGTGAGTGACACCTATATACAGAACCAATCAGAAGGTGCTCTTTTAAGTCCTTCATTGTACTTGTGGGCACAGCCAATCCAAAGCCACTATTCTTGATGCTTATTTACATGTTACAGGAAGCCAAAGGAGTTTCTTGATAGGTCACTTTCTAAACCAAGTGAGGGTTTGATAGGACCACTTTTCCAGTGCCTTATTTATATAAAAGGAATTTTAGATACAAAAGATCTATTTGCTATAAACCTTTTCACCTGCCTGTACTTGCTCTGCAGAGTGTGATTCTTTTCTGTCTTTAATAAATATGCTTTGCTGCTTTTTCTGTGTGTGGCAGAGGTCAGGTCTTAGGCATGGGTGGGGGTGGGGGACAAACTAGGGGCTACTGTGGAGTGCAGTGGTGCACAGAGATCAACATGGATATGGTCTGTAGCTGGAACCATGTTGGAGTGGTCTTGAGGTCTCACAGGGACTGAGGGTGATTCTGAGTGTGATGGAGGCCCCTTTTCTTGAGAAAAGTCCTCAGCAGGTGGAGACTGTGAGGACTGAGGAAGAGGGGTGGGCATAGATGGCCAAGATATTCGTACCAGGTCTGCCCAAGATCCCATGGGGGACAAGGTAAAAAAAAAAAAAAAAAAAAGATCTGAAACAATTCTGAGGTCCATTTAGGCAGCTGGAGGACAAGAAGGCATTTCCTAACCCAGGCCAGAAATAGGCAGGGCAGACACAAGCTTCTCTGAGTTGAGTAGATGTTCAGGCCTCCTGAGGTGCCACTGAAGTCAGGCTCAGTGTGCACTGGGAATGTGGCTCTTGGGCAGTGCCTACTCCATCAGGCTGGGGGCCTCGGTGAGCAGGGGCAGAGCCCACAGTGACCCTGGGCAGCCCAGCTGCACTCAGAGCTAGGGACACTGGCTGGCCCCTTAGCTGGCCCTGGAGGTATGTGTGGTCTGGGAGTGTGTTAGCATGGTCTGGTGAAGTAAAGGTAGGGAAGGAATGTGCAAGCCCAGCAGGTTCCGCCCCAGGAAGCCCAGGACAGGCAGTCTCAAGACATACCCACCCCTTCTCCCAGGCTAAAGGAGGGAGTGAACAGAGCTGCCAAGCCAGGGCCTCTTTGTGGACCAAGGGGGAGATCCTGTCCAGTGATCAGGGTGGAATGCCCCAGCATCTCACTGTCCCACCTTGTCCACTCTCTCAGAGCCTGCAAGAGTCCCAGAACTAAGAGCTACAGACTGGAGGTGCTGGAGCCCAGCTGCCTCAGTCAAGATATAGCAGTTCCTTCCAGCATCAGGGCAGCAGGGGGCAGACATCCCATGTAGGCACCTCTCAGGCTCCTCTCACCCTGAATTAGGGTTAGGGAGATTATAGGGTGAACGATAGGATTTAAGGTTAGAAAATTAGGATCAGAAGTTAGTGTTCAGGTTAGAATGACTTTTTGGTCATGGCTCTAGGGCCCTGACAACTTAGAAACTATCTTCCTTCTGGGAAGCCACAGATCAGGCTGTACCAAAAGGGTGAGGTCCTGAGGAGGGGTCAGCACTTGGGGCCGGAGCCCTGACTCACCACAGCTGCAGCTTCACCCGTCGCCCATCTAGCAGGATGGTGGTCGTCTTGTGGTCAATCCCTGGGAAAGGGGTGGGCACCATTTAGGCATGAGGCTGGCTGTGGGGGACTTCCCATGGTTAGGTTCTATAATAGGATGCTGGATTCAAGGATCTCTCACATTTGTGGGAGGATCTCTCCAGGTTTACAAGGCAGTGGACAAGACTTTGTCTGTGTACCTCCCCTACATGTCTCTAACTCTCCTTTCTGTCCTCCATGTGGATGCAGGAATCACTGGCCACCACCAGCCAGCACCCAGGCCTCCCCACCTGAGTCCTGTGGACATGGTCTGCATGGCTACTGCCACAGAATGGGCACACATGCAGAAGGGCCAGGTTCACCCCATGGGGCAACACAGACCTGCACTCCTGTGAACCGCTCTAGGTCCACACAGGTGCCATTTGACCTGATCACTGGCAGGTTTACTGCAGGGCTGTGGCCAGCTAGGTCCTATAGCTCTGATCAGATCACTGTTCCTTCATACCCACTGCTGCCCACATTGCCTTGGAAGATTTGGTTCAGCCATTTCCAAGGGGACAGGGCTAAAACATCACAGACAGCATATCTAGGGCCTCCT
>PVKN010010630.1:0-22442 GCA_004027915.1 Capromys pilorides
CGAGATGGTTCAGTGGTCTAAAGCGCCTGCTTAGGAGGGCTCAGGCAACTGCGGGGACTGCAGTTCGATCCCCGGCACCACATGCTGCGCCAGCGCCACCACCAGGGCAGGCTGAGCCAGCCACAAAATGAATAAATAAAGAAACAAACAAACACAACAAGCAAACAAATAAATAAATAAAATTAAAAAAAAAAAATTTCTAATAGATTCAACAATTATATAACTTGCTTTTGCATTTTTAAACCCCTTTTTAAAAAATCTACTTCCCTTATCGATTTTGTGGCTAAGAGACTATACTTTTAAAAAGATCTCTCCTCTTTGAATAAATACTTTAATCTTTAAGGCTGAATGTTACATGTATCCTACGGGAAAGTCCCTCTGATAGGTAGAATATTTTGGTTTTTTTGTTTTTAGAAAGGACTTTTTTTTGGGGGGCGGGTACCAGGGGTCAAACTCAAGACCTTGTGAGAAAGGACTTTTTAAATAAAATTTTATGAAAGTTGACTTGAGAGAGAATAAAGAAATATGGATAAAGAATATTTGGATTTTAATAACGTATAAGACTCAAAGCCATGCTTTCTCTATGTCCAAATTAGAAATTTCCAAAATTTATAAGGATGTTGGGGATAAATATTATGTTAATCAGCTCCTCTTACTGTCTGCAGGCAGTTTTTCTGAATTCTTAGTCCGTAGGAAAACTCTCAAATGACTGAAAACAAAATTCACCTGAACAGACTGAACACACACCAAGGCCCTGCTCTCCAGTTCCAATCATGAGAAAGGATATAAAAGCATGTTAGGTAGATGAACCAGAAGCAGTGGACATACACAAAGAAAGGCCGCCTCTATCGCCAGAAAGGAGCCATTCCTGAAAAAATAAGGCAAAAAGAATCATTACTGAGCCACAAACATAGGCAGGAGAGGACAGCTGCACGGTAGGATGGTTCCAAAGGTCCCTGAAGCAGACAGAGAAGGCACCCGGATGGGCCACCACCAGAGGTTGTTAGACCAGTGTGGTAGGTGCTATAGGACAGGTGATCACACACACACACACACACACACACACACGTGCGCGTGCACACACGCACAGACCAACATGCATAGTTGCCAAGCATCTATAGGACCACGTGAGGGCAACCACACTCAGCATTTAGGCCAGAAAAGCGAAACAGTGCTCCTGGTTTTTGGCCTCACCCAGGAAGAACAGAGATCTCTTGGCTGGAAGACTATTGATTCACTACTCTGGAGCCCAGGGCCACAGCTGGCTCCTGCCCTGTCACCAGAGGTATGGCATTTGCAGGCACACCAGCTGAGCCTCTCACAGCAGAAATGAAAACACAACTACAGGCCACCACGCATTCAGAGAACAACCTTATATGAGAGACACCAACCAAAGAGCAACCCTCAAAAACAAGAGACATTAAAAGCTCACTTGAAACTGCGTACAGGGGCACACGCCTTCTGTGCTTGAGTTTGTGTGTGCATGCGTGCATGAACACCTGTCCCAGAGCTCCTACTGCAATGGCTACAATGGTGGCCCAGAACCTCCTGGTCTAGATAGGCTCTGAGTACCTTCTCTGCCCACTTTGAAGGCCAGTCTGGGCAACTTAGCAAGACCTGGCTCAAAAGAGAAATACAAAATGCAGGGGATCTGGGGTGCTAAGGACAGAACTTAGTGCTCAGTGCTTTTCAGTCTCTGGCACTGAAAAAAGAGAGAAAGAAGGTACCCCCAGAAGAGAAAGAATCTATCAGAAGCACCCCTCAAAGAAACAATAAAAGAAAATTTTCCAGAGCTGAGGATCAACTCTTGTCCTTCAGATGAAAAGATCAACCTAAACACATTACAGTGAAATTTTATAATACTTAAAACCTAAATTCTTACAATCAAAAAAATCAAATTAACATCTGACTTCCTGTTGACAAAACCAGGCATAAGAAGCAGTGGAAACCTGGGCACGGTGGCAAGGGCCTGAAATACCAGCACGCTGGGAAGCCCAGGCAGGAGAATCACAAGTTCAGCCTGGGAGACTTAACAAGACCCCTTCTCAGAAATGGACTGGGCCAGGGATATAACTCAGTGCACAGTGTCTACTGGCAAGCCTGAGGCCCTGAATTCAATTCTCAATTCCTGGTACCAAAAGAAAAAGGTAGGACGTAGCTCAGCGCCAAGGTCTGGGTTCAATCATCAGTACCAGGGAGAAAAGAAAGAAGCAATTGAAGCTGGGCACAGTGGTGTCTGCCTATAATCTCAGCTATTACAGGTGAGGCAGGAGAATCACACAATCCCAGTCTTAGCAACTTAGGAGACCCTTAGGAATAGTGATTTAGCTCGGGGTTGGGACACCCATGGGTTCAATCTCCAGCACAAAACAGAAAGCAAAGAAAAAGAAAAGGTCACGTAGAAGGTGAAATGAGAAATGAAAGAGCGAGGACCACTGAAAGTCCTTTCCTCCATACTGGAAGATATTGTCAAAGTCACGTTCTTTAGTGCCTGGAAATTAACCAGACACCTTACTATAGTCTGAAGAATGTTTAAGAAAACACCAGAACCTCAGTGACAACCACGAGCTCTGTGGCACTTGACATGGCCTTAGTCTCAGCTCCCTGTCTCCAAGCCCATGGTAGTCTCAAACACTAACAGCCCCACAATTACCGTGAAATTGAGCATTCTGGAAGCCTCCAGGAGCACAGAGGAGGTTGGAGTTCCTCAAAATCTGAATTAACAGGTGACTGTCATTATTTTACCTATCTAGATGTTCCCTCAGAAATAAAAAAACTCACTCAAAAGTCATGTCCAGTGCAAATAGACTTTTCTAGGACATACTTGTCAGAAACAATCAGTAGCAATTTTTTAACATCACAGTTATCTGAGGTGGTGATAACACTTGAAGGATTTTTTTTGTGGGGGGAGGTGGTGATAATATTTGAGTCAAACAACAAAATAGTCAAAAATGAAAAGAAAAAGGTGAATATAAGAACCCTTGAAAAGCTCCATGATGATCCTGGAGATCTAGAAGGTCACATGTCAATGAAGGGTTATGTGTGTGTCTAGAGTTGTACACACACTTGGGAAACACTTGAAAAAATTCTTACCTTCTTACCTTTCACTGATCCTTAGATTATTCTTGATCAGTGATTTAAAATATCTGACCATGGAAGGTATATATCAATACACACAGGGAATCTATCATGAAAGTTCAGGGTTGGGAAGATAGCACAGTGGAATAAGTGCTTGCCCGGAAAGCACAGGGTCCTGAGTTCAATCCCTGATGCTGGAAAACAAAACAAAAAATTCAGAAAGTTGAGAGATTTATTGGTTCCAGGTCAGTAAGGAAGTTTTTGTTCAATATTTAGTTGACTGTTAAACTAACAGACAATATTTCAGACAATATTCTTAGCTCCGCAGCTAAGAATAGACTTCAACAATTTAGTCTAGAAAAGTTATCAAGCAAAGGGCAACAATAGTGTCAGGGGAGAAGGTAGAATCTGATTCCCAAATATGACACAAACACAGGGGGACAATTCAATAGAAATAGTACACAAGGAAGCTGAGACACTGGACTTACTAGATACAGACTTAAATAAGCTATCTTAAATGTACTCAAAGAGCTACAAGAAACTATGTACAAAGAACTAAAGTGGGTTGCTAGAATAATGTCTCACCAAACAGAATATCAATGAAGAGATAGAACTTAACAAAAAAAGTCTGAAGTTGAAAAGTAAATAGCTCATGTAAGAGGCTTATACCAACAGCCTCCAACATTGCCAGTTTCACCAGTATCCCACTACAATTATGGAACATTGGACTATGTGTACAACTGCTCCCTCTTTGTACAAAGAGAAGATAAAATTTTTTTTGTTGTTTTTTTTTTCTTTTCTTCCTCCCCTACTAATATAGATTAGAAAATTTATCACATCTACACCCTGTGCTCTGTATAACTACTATGAGAACAACAATATTCAATGTATCAATTATTATGAATGCACTACTAATGTGTTTTGAAACTATCATATTGTTATTTCTTATTAAAAATTTAAAAATAAAAATAAAAAAATAAATTTAATGCAATGTAAAAAAAAGAAAAGTAAATAGCTCATGAATGAATAATTCACATGAAGGACTCAAAATCAGATTTGGGCAAACAGAAGAATCGGTGCACTTAAAGAAGATCAAATGAGATTATGCACTTTGAGGAAGAAAACATCAGAGGAAAACCTCATAACATCAGGTATGGCAATGATTCCTAGGATATCACATCACAAAGAATAGATAAATTAAGAAAAGAAAAATAGATTAAATTTCATTGAATTAAATCATTTATGCATCCAAGGACATTCTCAACAGAATAAAAAAAAAAAAGAAATCCACGAAAAGGAGAAAATACTTGCAAGCCATATATCTGATAAGAGGTTTATAGTTAAAATATATAAAGAATTACAATTCAATAACAAATCTGGGGCAGGGGAGATAGCTCACAAGTGCCTGCCTGGCAAGTGCAAGGTCCTGAGTTCAATCCCCGATTCTAAAAAAAGAAAAAAGAAAAAAGACTTTAGAACAACAAATCCAACAGTCAGCTTAGGACTTGAACAGACATTTCCCCAAACCACATACTCAGATGACCAACAAGCTCGTGAAAGATGCTCAAGAAATGTTGGTGACGCAAAATAAAAATCATCAAAAGATGGGTCATCAGATCCGTTAATGACTATATTTTGGGTGGGAATGCAAAATGGTGTGGTTTCTATTTTTAAAAATCTACCAGTCACTCTATAAATTAAACATAGCATAACCAGCTGGTCTGGCAATTCCATTTCTTGGTACACATCCAAAATAATTGGAAATAGAGATACAGAAAGCTGAAAATGTGGTTTGTGATAGAGAGCTTATCTAATAGGACCAAGTCCTGGGTTCCATCCCCAGTAACACACACACACACACACACACACAGAGGTTGGTACTCAGATGTTTGTACAATAAGTTGATAGCAGCATTATTCACAAAAGCCAAAGGTTGAAAGCAACCCAAATGTCCCTCTGTAATATGCAACAAAATATCATTCTACTTTTTAAAAAGCAATGAAATTCTGACACATGCCAGAACACAGGTGAAACTTGAAGGCATAATAGTAGGTGAAACAAGCCAGACAAAGAAGGATAAATCCTGGGATTCCACTATGAGAAGTCCAACTCGCACAGATAAAAAAAAAAAAATAGAGTAATGCTTACCAGGTGCTTCGAGGAGTGGGGAACAGAGAGTTATTGTTTGATTCATACAAAGTTTTAATCTGGAAAGATGAAAAATTTATGGGGATTAGTGGAGGTAAAGGTGGTTCATGAATGTGAACATTCCTTTCTTTTGTTTTGGTTTTGTTCTGTTAGTGCTTTTGAGACAAGATCTTGCTATGTAGTTCAGGCCGGTCTTGAACTCACTGTGTATCCCTGAGTTGGCCTCAAACTCATGGCAATCTTCCTGCCTCAGCCTCCTGAGTGCTGGGATTACAGGCATGCACCACCACAGCCAGAACAATGTGAATATCCATAACACCACTGTATAGTACACTTAAACTTATTAAAACTGTAAATTTTATGGCATATTCCAATTTTCAGACTCTAGGGAAATCAAGAAAGCAAAGACTTATTTGCCAGCATGACAATGCCTAGCAAAAGCAAGCAATGCAGCTTCTCCTAGAGTGAATATTATGCAACATCTGAAGTGTTAAAGGACTCTTACTAAAGTAGAAAATGCTCTCGGTGTCACACTGAGTTAGAAAGGAAAAAGCAAGACACAAATCAACGTGAAAATAAAAAGTATATAAATATGAAAATAATATTCCAGAGGAAGTAGCTCAACATGTTTTTAAAGTTTTTAATTATGACTTATTTTCTTTAAGCTCTTTTATATTTTTATAATTTTCTTTAATAAGCATGCATTTCATTCAGAGGGAAATTTTTTGAAATCACTGCACCATCTGAAAAGAAAAAAGAGAAAAAGCCCTAAATCTCATGATGGGCTTTAAAGGGCAATGAAAATGACAAAATCTATAAGGATTTCCCTAAGATGAGAGCTACCATAAGTGAAAATTAGTCAGTAAATGGAACTTCCAGAACTTTTGCTAGAGCGCTATTCCAGTAGGAGAAATCCTAATACTTTACATGTGGGACTGGGAAATAGCATCTCCTGTGGCTTCTAGACTTCATGTCCTGAACACGTATCACAGTTAGAGTTGTGTTGTGAGGTCCTGAAAACCCACATAACGAGGCTGGGTGTCTTGGGAAGGCAATAGAAAGTCACAGAGCGCATGTCATATTCCAGGCATCCTCCAAGGAACAGAAAGAGGTGGGAACCAAGACAGAGAACTCGAGAAGCACATGTGGCTTTAACAAGGGCCTCACAAACTGCCATCTCCAACTGTGTCATGATACAGCAGACAGAACCTCTCTGCCCAGCACACCCCTGTACCCAGCCAACTCCCACATGCACCGTCTGCCGATGACACCTCGGCCTCCCCAAGCGCCTTGTGCTCCAGCCACCCTAGGGAGGTAAAACAGTGCCACTGTACTGGTAATTACAGATTCTTCCTTATGTGGCAGAGATGCTCAGGAGGGCTTTCAGGGGCCAAAAATATGGTGTGGTATGATGGGAATTGTGCCTAGCCCTTCATATGGCATGATGCTATTTCCTGGGATCTGTTTACCTTTATTTATAAAACATTTTAGACTTACATATAACCTATTCCTATGGAGTTATCTCCCCCTACGATTTTAAGGTCTACTGGGGCTTAAGGAGGAAAGTATATATCCATGTCTATATCAATATTTATCTTCATAAATGTTTTTATTTAAATATAAACATTATTAATGCTAAAACGTCTGCCGGGCTGTGTGGAGGACCTCCTGAGCAGCTCTCCTTAAAAGAAAAGCGACTGTCTCCATTTTGACTGAGCCTGACCCTATTCCCTCGTATTGAAATGTAAAGAGCTGGCTAGGATCTCTCGCTATCCTTTCAACTGGCCTCAAGCAGTGTGTAATGGTCTAGCCGAGGTGCTGATGGTAATATCTGAGGATGGCACGAGTGTTTCCCTGATAACAGGACGAAGAGTCAATGCTCCACGGTATCAGCTGGGATTGAGCCTCGAGATAGAGGCCATGACTTCCTGGGGCGTGAAAGGTTACACGTCAGAGCTGAAGCACCAGACCCCCCAAAATATTAGGTGCTATCTCAATAACATTATTCAAATTCTCTAAATATGGCAGAGGTGAATGCAGGCCTCCTACCTAGCCCAGCTCACAGCTCACCTTCTTCCCACAATTCCCTTCAGTGCTCACCTTCCCAAAATTCACTTTCGCAAGCCACTTCCACTTCTCCAATGAATAAAGCCAGAGTGCAGCCCTGGGTTGCGCTCTTGGTTCCAGAAGCCGCTTGCATGATTGGACCCACGGCCCCTTGCCTCCCCATTAATTGTATAAATATGTTTTAGTGTCTTCGTTATCGCCGTGGGTTGTGCTGAGAGTGGTAGATTGGAATTAACTTGGTGGAATTCCAATAATGGGTTGTTAGGAATATAAATTTAGACTTCTTGGGCCGGGAGGAGAGCCAGGAAGGGACTCCGGCAGAGCTGAAGAGATAGTTCGGCGCTCTGAGCACCTGCCTGGCAAGTGCAAGGACCTGGATTTGATCTCTGAAACTAGATCCAAGCCTTCCCAGCAAATATTGAACTATGCAGATTTGTCGTTTCCAGAAACACACTGAGCACTCACTACCAGTAAACAGGCGTCATGCTGGTTGCTACAAACTTAGTGCCTTTTGACCATTGCTTAGGGGAACACGACAAAGCAGTGCCAAAGCAGTGCAGAAGAGCCCGTGCTCATCCACCCCAGCACCGCCCAGAGGGTCCAGAAATCCAGTGGAAGACTCAGCAGGAGGTCGGTGCAAGCACCAGAATTGAGGGATCCCCTTCCATGGGGATGACCAGGGGTGTCACCTCTGTTATAGTAGCAGTGTCGCTGTGTTTAGAAGACCGAGAACTTCAAATAGCAAAGCCATAAAGAGAAAACAGTGAAAACAGAGATGAACCTGAGCAAAACCAAAAGAAAGAGACACCTTCTGGTTTTATTTTTTATTTATTTATTTTATTTTTTATTTTTTTTATTTTTTTGTATTATGGCCTGCTCAGCCCGCCCTGGAGGTGGGGTTGGCACAGCATGTGGTGCCGGGGATGGTGGTCCTTGTTGTTGCCTAAACTTGCCTAAGCAGGAGCTTTAGACTGCTGAACCATCTTGCCAGCGCACCTTCTGGTTTTAGACTGTAGTACTTAGGTCATCTCAATTTCCAGCTGGGTGACTGCAAGAACTGGGTTGTTTATACACAACAGGAAGCCTTTCCTTTTGCCTAGAAGCTGAGGACAGAGAAGCAGGGATGTAGGTGAAGTACTACCCAGAGAAAGGTTGGAGGGAAGGAAGACTGAGAACTCTTTCTTCATTCATTTGTTTGGCCCGCCCTCCTGGTCTTCCCCATCTCTGTCCCTTTAATCTAGTTTTCCTTTTTGGACAGTCTTGGTAACTACATAGTGAGAAATAGACATTTGGGGAAATTATATCTGATATGAGCATTCTCACCCTAAATATAAATGAATTACTCGCTATTTGATCACACTCCTAGAAATCCATGCTGCTGTTCACACCAGGGAGCCTGCTCAGGGAGCTGAAGACAGTACTGTCATCCTGCGAGATTAGCACAGGGCTGCTGTGTATGGCTGCAAGCGGGAGAGGAGGTCCTTACACCCCTGCTGTTTTCTCAAACACTTGCCAAACCACTCCACAATGAGCCATCTTCCTGGTTAACCGCAGTGAGGGCATTGAGGGGAGAAATAGGACCAGACTCTGGCTCTGATTCAGCCTTGAGGGAATTCTCCCTCTGCGAAGCCCCTAATGGCATGGCCCCTTGTGCAACATCAACCATCAATGAATGATGCCTGGCCCACCTGAGAGCCACAGGTCCTTTCACCACGCCAGGTTGTTGGCACAGCAAACAAGAGAAAAGGAGGTAACATATTGCAAAATTCTCTGAAAATGAGGGATGGGTTGCACAAGTTTTGTCATATCTATACTACAGATTGTTGCGCAGTCATTTTTAGAAATGAAGGAACTTTATCCCATAATCCAGTGCTACATTCACAAAAAAAGCAAGAAGTGCAGACAAAGAAAATAATAACATCTATTTAAGTATACACGAATGCTTGTAAGCACATAGGAAGTCTGGAATGATGTGGAAGAAGCTACTCTATTTCTGGGGCTAGAAGGGGCATAGAGAGCTTTGTTTTAACTTTGTTCTTTTTTTGTATTTCTATAATTTCCAAACATTAAACTACTCCACATTACAATAGCTCAGTGAGGGCCAACCAAATAGCTCAAGGGCTAGCCAAATAGCTCAGCAGATTAAAGCGCCTGCAAGCAGGTGCAGGGGTAGGGGTTCAATCCCAGGGCCTGCCATGCTGGCCCCACCCCAGGGGTGTGCTGAGACAGCAGTTGAAACTGAGCACGGAGGCACGCGCCTATAATCCCAGCTCTTAGGAGGCTATGAACAGCCAGATCAGTATGAGTCTGATCTAGTAGTGACACCCTGAATACCCTGTAGACCCTTCCCTAAAATGCAAAAAAAAAGATAGCTCAGCGGACTTAGCATATGCCTAGACAAATGCTGGGACTGGGGTTCCATCCCTGGTACCATATGCTGCACTAGCCCCACCCACCGGGTGCACTGAGCCTGCCACTGAGCCGGGTATGGCGGCACATGCCTGTAATCTCAGCGCTGGGGAGGCTGACAGCAGGAGGATCAGTATGAGTCTGAGCTGTGTAGTGAAACCCTGTACCACATTATATGATGAATGATCCCAAGCAAAATTAAAATAAACGTAATGTCTCTATGCTAACAAAAACTTAAAATAAAAGATACTTTTTATACTATGACCTCTGTAGTTTAATAGACATTTCTATATAACTACTACAACTTAGCCAGACTTACTACAGGGCTGAAGCTTAAGAGCCATACTTAAAACAAATTATAGGTAAGTGTGTGTATAAGATTTATGAAGAGAGGAGACATAAACATGTATAAATGCTGAACAAATATTGAGCGAATATATAGCTAATCATTCACAGGTCATCTCAAAGCTTTTGTAGAATCCATCTGGTGCTTTGGTTCGTCCTCATGGAGCCCCAACCTCTCCTCTTCATTCCCAAAGAAATGGGCCCACACCCTGTCTGGGCCAGCTAAATTCTCAATCTCCTAGGCACAACTGTTAGCTCATGGGTCAGCAAATGTCTTTTAATGGATCAGGCTGAATCTTCCCTAAGATTGGCCATGAGGGCCTTGAAAGGAAATGTTGTTTCCCTTCCTCTAGGATCTTGAGCTGTGTAGACCCAGAAGTTGTAAATAAAGCCAGGCAAAAGTAAACAAGATCATCAGGAACGGAACCGATGATATCACCTGAATTACTGGACTCATCCGTGTGTAAGACCAGAAGAACCCTCTTGAGTTTCCCATTTATATGAATTCCCCTTAGTGGATTAAGCTGGTGTGTTAGTCTATTTCATGTAGCTATAATAAAATATTCAAGGCTAGATATAAAGAGATAAAGAGATTTACTTAACTCATGGTTTTAAAGGCTGAGTTTCCAATATGAGATGGCTCCATCTACTCAAACTCTCCCGAGGGACTTCTGTGTCCTAACTTGGTAGATGGCCTCATTTAGTAAGAGAGAAAAAGAAGACACCAGGGAGGAACTCTGCCCATTCCTGTATGGCAACCAGAACCAAGTAGCTCCTCAAACATGAATCTCCGTGCAAGGGTAGCCATGGCTGCAACATCTCTCTTCAAGATTCCATGCTCCACAGTGTGGTTAGAGTGGAGATTAAAGAAGGGACAAAACACACCCAAACCAGCACAGTTCTGTTTCATTGATTTTCTTTCCCTTCCAACCTAAAGGATCTTAGCTAATCAACAGCATACTGTTCTGACTGAAGGCTTAGTAGCCCAATGCATATTTGTGAATATCAGTCACATTCAAGACTTACAATCAAAATTTATATTCTTACATTCTAAATATCATTACTAGGGCTAGTCAAATAGCTCAGAGGATTAAAACACCTGCAAGCAGGCACAGAGACTTGGGGTTCAATCCCTGGGCCTGCAGTGCCACCACCCCCTCCCCAGGGGGCGCTGAAAGGGCAATTGAGCCTGGGCGTGGTGGTGCCTGTAATCCCAGCTCTTGGGAGGCTGTAAACAGGTGGATCACTAGGAGTCCAATCTAGTGCTTCGATCCTGAACATCCTGTAGACCCTCCCCTAAAAATATAAAAATAAATAAATATCATTGCTAAGATTTCCTACTTATTCTTCAGAAAAAAAAAGGTTCAAAGAATTTGTTATGTGGAATTTTCCTCAAGGTTTTATAATTCATAGGATGCCAAGTCAAGAGTGAAAATAACTTCTTAGACTTTTTCTTTTTTAAAAAAATGCTTTATTCTTTTTTTAACAGCCTGATTATTGTTAATAGCTACAAAAACACTACCAAGATGATAATCTTTATTTCATAAAGATAAATCTTAGTTCAGGGCTCATCAGAGACTGAAACAAACCAGCATCAAACTCCAAACAGCTGGGGGAGAGACAGCTCAGTGGAATATGTGCTTGCCTGGCAAGAGCAAAGGCCTAAGTTCAATTCCCGGTTCCACCAAAAAAAACTCCTAACAGCTGAGTTTTATCAACCATCATTGTTTTTTTTTTTTTTAATTTTATTTATTTATTTATTTATTTGCTTGTTGTGTTTGTTTGTTTCTTTATTTATTCATTTTGTGGCTGGCTCAGCCTGCCCTGGTGGTGGCACTGGCGCAGCATGTGGTGCCGGGGATCAAACTGCAGTCCCCGCAGTTGCCTGAGCCCTCCTAAGCAGGCGCTTTAGACCACTGAACCATCTCGCCGGCCCCTCAACCATCATTGTTGATTTTGCTTCCAAAAATATTCTCAACAATGAGATCTGTGCAATCTCGTAATGTGTACAATTCCAGGTTTGTTTGTTCTTTCGTTTGTTTCTTACAGTACTGGCGGTTGAACCCATGACTTTCAGCATTGAGCTACATCGCCAATAACTCTTTGAGACAGTATTTCACCAGTTGCTCAGGTAGCACTTGAGTTTGTGATTCTTCTGCCTCAGCCTCCCATACAGTGTGTGGGATTACAGGTGAGCCATCATGATTGGCTAGAGTGTAAGTGTTTATTTATCTTCAGGTCAATTAGGCAAGACTTCAAACCTCTTGCAATATTTGTCTGAATCATTATTTTGTAGGACAAATGAAAGCCCCTATAAAGAGAGTCCGCAATATTACAACTCAATAGCAAACCAAAAAAAAAAAAAAAAGCAAAAGACAATTTAAGAATCTGCAAAGGACCTAAGCAGACATTTCTCGGAAGAATATAAAAATAGCCAACAGAAGCCTAAAAAGATGCTCATCAGGAAAATAAAAATTAAAACCACTACCTATGAGATACCACCTCATATCATTAGAACAGTTGGGGGGCTTTGTTTGTTTGTTTGTTTTGCAGGACTAGGGTTTGAATTCACAACTTGCACTTGCCAGGCAGGCACTTGTGCCACAGAGCTATCTCCCCAGCCCCTAGAATAGTTGTTATTAAAAAGAAAAAAGATGAGCGATATCTAATGGGGTCAAGGATGTAGAGAAAAGGGAACCCTAGTACACTGGTGTGCAGCATAAATCGATTAGCCAGGTTTTAAAAAACAGATCAAATTTCTTTAATAAAATAGCAATGAAACCACCATATTGTTCAATGATTGCTCTTCTGGATATGTATCCAAAGGAGAAACCAGTCTGCATCTGCTCTTCACACCTCATTATTCACAATAGTCAAAATACGAGAAGCTATACTTGTCAACAGATGCAAAAAGTACATGTGGTGTGTATACAGCAAAATGAATATTATTCAGCCTTTAAAAAGGAGATCCTGCCATTTGCCACAACATGGGTGAAACTGGAAGAAGTTATGCTGAGTGAAATAAGCCAGATTCAGGAACAAAAACATTGCATGACCTTGCTTCCTGGTAGAATCTTTGAAAAAGAAGAAAACGGTTAATAGAGAAAAAAACAGTGGTCACCTTGGATGGAGGGAAGGGAGATGACATGGGATATGTCTGTCAGAGATACAAAAGTGTAAAGTAGATTTCAGCTGTCCTTGTCCCTTGGGAAAACCAAGACTTTGAGATATTCTGATATATATCAGAATATATATATTTGTGTATACATATGCAAATATATATATATATATATATATATATATATATATATATTTATATATATATCTGATAGGTTCTGGCCCTAGTATGAATTGCTGAATCATTGTGGTGGTCATCTAATATGGCTGAAGCCCTTAAAACAACAGCTCATCTTCCCAAAGACCACCTCCCCCTTCTTCTCCAACTCAGCCCAGGGTGCAGTTTCCTTTCACCTGTCCCGCTGCCACCCCAGGGAAGGCCCCAGTCAGCTCCTCAGGTGTATCTAAACATCCTCCTCAAACCCCACCCCTGGCAAAAGGCCGTAAAAGCCTCCGCCTCTCTCTGTTCCAATTCAGAGAATTCCTTATCTTCCCCGAATTCTCTGTGTCCTCCAAGAGAATAAAGCCCCTTCCCCTTTTCCTTCTGCCTGTTTCTCTGCTTCACCACCATGGGAAACCTGTCAATACCGGCAGCACCTGCAGCGCCAGGCTCAGGCAGCAGGATCTTTTGAGCTCAGAGGCGAGCACCAGCGCAGGCAGCACAGTGAGGCCTTGTCTCAAAATGAAAATAAAAAGGCCGAGGAGGGCGGGGGAGATAGCTCAGTAGACTAAGTGCCTGCCTGGCAAGTGCAAGGTCCGGGGTTCAATCCCTGGTACGCCGAGGACGCCTCTAACGGGTTTGATTCCCAGCAGGGCGCGGGGACCCCTCGGCTGATTTCTCGGGCGAGAGGGAGCGCAAAGCCTGGGGAGCCTCTGAGCTGTGAGCTGGCTCCCCTCCTCACGCTGGAGATCGGTGGTGCACGCGAGGTGCATCCAGCTGGAATCCTCCCCGCGCCCAGGGTCCCGCAAGCCAGGGAGGCCGGGAGCTCCGCGCGGGGCTCACATTTCCTCCGCGGCCCAGGCAGGAGCCCGGCGGCGAGCGCGCAGCTCCGAGGGCGGACAGACAGCGCGACAAGCCCTGCGGCGCAGGGGCGGGGACGGGAGCCTGGCCGGGCGGGACGGCGCCGAGCGCGCGGGAAACACCGGGTCACAGCTCGGGGCTCCTTGGAGCCACCGCGAGATGCA
Source organism: Capromys pilorides (assembly GCA_004027915.1). Lineage (NCBI taxonomy): Eukaryota > Metazoa > Chordata > Mammalia > Rodentia > Capromyidae > Capromys > Capromys pilorides. The sequence goes on from PVKN010010630.1 coordinate 14,350, forward strand.
CGCCTGGGCCGGGGCCGGGCTCTGCTTTCGGGCTGCCTGGCGGGCCCCGGAGTCCGAGGTCCGCACGGAGCAGGGTGGTGGACTCGCCCTCCCTGCAGGCGTAGGAAATATGCAAAGCAGCTATTTTTAAAAACGCAGGATCTATGTGGTCCTGACACACGGTAACCTAAAATTAACTCATTGTGCGCCAAAAAGAAAAAAAAATAAGCAGGGACCACGAGGAAACTAAATCCATATTGTCTGTCCCCGCAAGTGCCCTGGATACTTCCAGCCTGGAAATGAGATCGGCGTGTATGATCGCTACCCACTTAACACTGTGGAAAATTACAAAGCTAAATTCGGTTAAACATATATGCTATTTATACAATTTGTAAAAAAAAAAAAAAAAAATTAAAAAATCATAGTTGCTCCGTGGCACAAGTGCCTGCCTGGCAAGCGCAAGGTCGGGAGTTTGAACCCCGGTCCCACAAAAATAAAAACAAAAATTTTTTTTTAAAAATAAAAAATCATGGGCCGGCGAGATGGTTCAGTGGTCTAAAGCGCCTGTTTAGGAAAGTTCAGACAACTGCAGGGACTGCGGTTCGATCCCGGGCACCACATGCTGTGCCAGCCCCACCACCAGGGCAGGCTGAGCCAGCCACAAAATAAAGAAAGAAACAAACAAAAAAACAAGCAAACAAATAAATAAATAAATAAAAATAAAAAATCATACTCATAGGCCGGGGAAATAGCTCAGCAGCATAAGTGTCCACAATTCAATTACCCGTGCTGCAAATAAATAAATAAAATAAAGAGAAATTTCTTGGGCTATTGCTATAGTTTTTAAAGTGAGTTATATAACATAAAAGGCGGCGGGGGAGATAGCTCAGTAGAATAAGCGCTTCCCTGGCAAGCACAAGGGCCTGAGTTCAATCCCCGGTTCTGCCAAAAATAAATAAATAAAATATAAAATATAGCCATGTGTCTACTAATAGCAAGGATACATCAAAGGCAATTACATAATTGTGCAAGCATCGTAAAACAACATACTTAATTTTTAATTTAATGTAGATAAAACTTAATGCACACTTAGGTTATGCTGAAATCTTGTGGAGCTACATTGTGGAGTCCCTTATGCATCATGTGACTACATATATATTGTCATAGATAGATAGATAGACAGACAGACAGACAGACAGACAGACAGAGGTAGAGGTATAGGTAGAATGCACTGCTCATCTCTGAGTGGTAGAACTATAAATAACTCAGTTTCTCCTTTACATCAATATACATTTCCAGGGCCTCAGGATACAGAGCAAAGGTAGAGCACTTGCTTAGCATGCAACACACACACACACACACACACACACACAGAGGCAAGCACATTTTATAAATATATAGCTATATCTTTATTTCCAAATTTCCCACAACAAATATACCATCTTTGAAAAGAGGGAACAAGTATTTTTTCAAAGACAAAATACTTATCTGACACTGAATAATATATTTTCCCCATGGAATGTCCTCCTACTCCTTTTCTAGCATACAGAAATCTTCGGCTTACCTGAATCTCTTTGGAGGGATTTCCAGACTAAACCTAAGAACATGTGGATACAATATTTAGAAAAGAAGTTTTTTTTTCTAAATGAAATGGGAAAAAAAACAGCTGCTGTAAGGTAGAAGACTAATAAATTTAACTCCATAATTATTGCATAATTATGGGCAGTAAGCTGAAGATGTAGCTCAGTGGTAGAGCATTTACCCAGCTTGTTAAGGCCTGGGTTCTGTCCCCAGCAACACACACACACACACATACACACACACACACACAACACAATTAAGTTTCAATCTATGACAATAAATACTATAAACAAAATTGAAGAGTCAATAGCTATGATCACCAAAGGTCTAATTTCCCTACTTCAGAAAAAATGCTATGCCCAAGAGACCCCTTTGGAGGTCTGGTCCGGGGGTGCGTGGTACTGGGAACACTGTGAGACCCTGGTGGCAGGGGAGAGCAGCGGGCATTCACAGGAACCGGAGGGCACTGCCTTTAGGAGGGAAACCTGAGCACACCCCCTCAGCTGCTGTCTGGCTTCCTGTTTGGGATATGCTTTTTTCCTCCTCCATTATCCCCACTTCTGCCACCCACCAGGGGGTAACACAGCCAGGGAGGAGGTGGGTGCCCCCCAGAGCCATGCTGTTTGAAACCTTAGCCCCTTAAACTGTGCTACATAAGCCTACTATCTATAAACTTAGCCTGCTTCAAATGCCTCATCATACTAATTCAAATGGACCAATACAAAATGAGTTGCAATCCATAAGAAAAAAAATCAGCATCCCAACTCTCTGGGAGGCCAGGCAGGAGGGTTTTGAGTTCAAGCCCACCCTAGACAACTTAGTGACTTAGTGAGACCCAGTCTCAAAATTAAAAATAAATAAATAATGAAGGCCTTGGAATGTAGGCTTGGGTTCAATTAGGAAGAGGAGGAAGAAGGGGAAGAGGAGGAGGAGGAGCAAGAGGAGGAGGAAGAGGAGGAGGAAAAAGAAAAAAAAAGACCAACAATCTAGTTGAAATAGGCAGAGATGAAATTTCTGCTCACAGAATAGCTTTTATTCATGTGAAAAACAATAAAACTCTTTCAAAATTTCACAGGAGCAAATTAAGATAGTGAGAGTTCCACTTTGCAAACTGGTAAGTATTGGGAAGTATTTTCAAAGCCAAATAAACCTGGTGTTTTCTGTTCCTAAGGTGGGTCTCCGGAGCGTCCTTCCTGGCTGTAGGACCGGGCACTACCTGTAGAGGGCAGCCAAGATCTATAGTAAAATTAAAAATCCTTCCAGGACCCACTCCAAGAATTTTATCTGTGGGACACACTTGCACACAAACAGACACGTCCACACAGATGTTCACCGCACAACTGTGAAACAGCAAAAGCCCGGGGACAGTGGCTCAGTATCCTGCCGTGGGAATTGATTGAATAATTACAGGGTCCGGTGTGTGGTTTCTAAAGAGACGTGTTTCTAAAGAGACGTGTAGACCCGCTCATGTTGCTGTGAGGCGGCCTCTAAGATACGGCAAAGATGACTGGGATGGGGGTGCGAGGGCGTCACAAGGAGAGGGCTGTGCCCACACGTACGCTGTTCTCTGGGAGGAACCGAGGGTACATGGGCACCAGCAGCGGCTGCCTGGTCTAAGCAAGAGAGACTTTCGCACTGTTTAGCTTATCTCCCTTGCGCGCTATTTTCCCCTTTTAAGAACTAGCTATTGCTGTGGCAGAGCGGGCTGGTGTATGCTTTTAATCCCAACAGTCTAAAGGCTGAGGCAGGAGGATCGCGAACGAGTTTAGCTGGGGCAAATGAGCAAGACTCCGTTTCTTTCTTTGTTTTTGTTTTGTTTTTTCATATTTTAAAGAACCAGAAATGTAACTCAGTGTGAAGCCCTGTGTTCAATTCCCACTGAGGGGGGGAGGCGGGGTAAACAAAATATTTCCCTGTTCTGAGAATAAATCCAGGGCCTGAGCATATTAGGCAAGTGCTCTACCATTAAGCTTCATCAGCCCATAACGAGTTTGAAATGAACACTTACATAAGTTGGGGTAGGGAGGATCCACAGTACCGTGACCTCTGGTATCCAAAGGAACGAGACCACACACCCCACCGATCACTAAGTACCAAGTCAAACGCTGGGGGGAGGGGGGGCTGAAGGTGGGGGGAATGAGGGGGGTAAATAAATTACATGCACATCATCCTGCAGCTAAAGGCCATGGAGGGGCGCTGGAGCAGCGCTTGGTCAGCCTTAGGGGTCAGGAGACCCTCGGTGGCACCCCCACCCCAGGCGCCTACTGGGCCAGAACCCCGGGCGGGGGTGCTCCCAGAGCCTTAGCGCCCCGCGGCTCCAGAGCAGCTGCACCCGGCCCGGGCCCCGCGCATTCCTGAGGCCACAGTGCGACCCAGCGGGCCGCGGGGAAACTGCGCCGGACTGCGGCCCAGGGCGCCGGGCGCCGGGCGCCGGAGATGGGGCTCCAGCCGGCTCCTTCCTCCTCTGTAGTAAACTGCTGATCTGTTTGCACAAACGATGTTGCTAAATATCGACCTACTTGGTCTTTCTTACGCCCGTTTTTCCCTCTCGGTGGGGGACAAAGTATGTGCTAGAAAGTTCTGACTAAGGAAACTGGAGTTTCTAATGCAGAATTCCAGACATGTGGCATTCATGAAGTCCAAGCAAGGAACTGTCTCCCGGCTCCCCCAATTCACTTAACACTTTTTATCTCGAGATTGACCCTACTAAATCAGGTGTGGTGGTGCACACCTGTATGCTGAGCCCTTGGGAGGCGGAGGCAGGGGACTACAGATCCGCGTGAGTTTGAGGCCAGCCTAGGCTGCGCACTGAGGTCAAGACCAGCCTAAACTATGAGATCTTGTCTTAAGAAACAAACAAACCAAAAAGTTGGCCCTACTGATCTAGTAAAATCTGGAGTAATAAGATTCCAAGCAGACTCACCCGAAGCGCTCCCTTCTCCCTGACATCGTCCCCTGCCTGAGTGGAGGTCCCCTGGGCTCGCTGTCATGGCCCTTGTGCCCGTCTCAACACTTACCACCTCTGCTGTGAACTGGTTCTGTCATTGCCCCCCTAACCAAACCCTGCAAGCTCTCAGAGGCAGAGACACCTCCATCCTCCGGGGTTAGGAATAAGTGGGAAAGCAGCAAAGCCCCGTGCACCCAGAAAAGGAAAGAAAACAGAGCACAGCAGCGGCGCTTGCTCTCCGACTGTCCAACCTCACAGTAGTTGACTGAAAACCAGACTGCCAGCGACAGCAGCTCGGGAGGCAGTGGTTTTCAACACCCATGGCCCCAAGCTCAGGCCACGGTAATACCTCAGGGCCTGGACATCCAGTGACCCTGAATATCCAGGCATCCCACAGTCCGCAGGGGAAAAATATAAACCTCCTCCAAAATAACAAAGTCAGGGTTTTGGGAACTTGAGGCCCACTAGAAAATGTAAATGTTTAGGATACAGATAAGATTCAACATCTGTGTATAGGATTGGATCCATTCATTTAGTTATACGTACATGTTTAAATATGTGGGATAATGCATTTTGCGTTTTCTTATTTATTATTTTATTATCCACGTCTGCAGCATGTAATGATCCTGTTCACTGTGGGGAGTTCCTGCACCCCCATAATGCATCTCGAGTCTCTTTGATCCGCTTCACTTCCCTTCTGTCTCTTGGTTCTCTTTCCTGTTGCAAAAACGCTATCTCCTCGTTTCCCATTAACTTGGGAATATGTGCCGCTTTCTCACATTTTATGAAGTGATTTTACTCAAACTCGTGCCTTTTGCTTCTCAGTCACCCCAAGCAGCACTTCTAAAGGGATCTAATATCATCACTTGTATTTATATACAGTATTTTTCTTATCCATCCATGAGGCTATAACTGAACTTTTACCTCTGACTCATAATTATATAAATTCAGGGTTTTAAAAATTATCCTGGAATTTTAGATTTATGATCTCTCTAATGCATTCACTAGCTTTTTGACCACTACTGATTTATGCCAATACCCAGCACCTGCATCAGGAGCTCAGACCGACCTCCATTGGGAAGGGTCTAGGTCTAGCTTCAGGAACAAGGCCTGACTTCTGGCTGGCTTAGGCGAGAGACCTGTGACAGGTAGCACAGAGCTCCTTGCATCACTGAGCTGGGGGAGGTTCGGTGAGAGTCACACTCTAGGTCAAGCTTCCAGGAACAACTCCAGAGCCACACCAGAAGATTATCCGGAGGTCAGGAAGGCACAAGCCACGGCTGGCTGTGCCACACAGCGGCCCACGTAAAATGCTGCGGCCACTCAAGAGCCAGGAAACTCAGTCTGCTCAGCCTCAGACTCGAAACAGCGTGGCAGCCCCACATCTGCAAGCAAGAGCCAGGGCCTTTTGGCAATCGAGGCTTAGGCAAGTCCCTCCGACCGCTGGAATCTTACTTTCTGAACATCCCAAATTCTCACTTCAGGGAAACCTAGAAAAGTTTGCGACCTAAAAGGTTAGTTTGCGACCTTCTCCAAAATAGGACAGATCTGAAGAACATTAGGCTAGATGGCGAGCTTTGTTGGCCTCAGAAGCCCAAGAATAATTACCAATCTGTGCTAAATGTATTCTTCCCCCCATATTTCAGTCATCAGTGTCATCTGGGAAGATTTGTCTTTTAAATGCCCTCCCCCAAAGCTCAGGACAGCAGGGGTGGCAGGTGGTAGGCATTTCAGGGGATGAGACCCCATGGGAGGAAGTGAGGTCCCTGGTTATGTGCGCTGGAGGGGAATATAGAACCTATCTCTTTCCTGTCACTTCTGCCCATCCCATAGTAAGGTGAGCCACCTTCTCTGTCACATACTTCTGCAGCAGGGATATATATATGTATATATATTTTATATATATACATAATTTTTATATATATATATTTATTTATTTATTTGTTTGTTTGTTTGGTACAGGTCTTGCTATGCAGCTTGGACTTGTAGTGATCCTCCTGTCTTGGCCTCCCCAGTGCTGGGATTACAGGTGTGCACCACCACACTCATTTTCCTGGCTGGGGTTCTACAGCTTATAAGGCATGTGGTGGTGAGGATTGAACCCAGGAAGGTGCTTATATCACTGAGCTATGTCCATAGCCCTGTGACAGTAGTACATTACTGCACCACAGCCCCAGAGTGACAGAGCCAAGAGACCATGGCCTCACACCTCTGAAACTGCTGTATCTTTCCATTGTTCCTTTTGTACTTAGAAATTCCTCTGTGCAGGGCCGGGGAGATACCTCAGGGTCACAAGTGCCTGCCTGGCAAGCGCAAGGTCCTAAGTTTGATTCCCAGTTCTGGGAAAAAAAAAAAAAGTAGGAAGGAGGCTGAGGCAGGAGGATTGCCACAAGTTCTAGGCCAGCACAGTATGAAATCGAGTTGTCAGCCATCCAGATCCCCCTCTGAGGCTGTCAGGGACAACTCTCAGCCTTCTAGCTTCTCATTGGCATCAATGTTGCTAGTTCCTTGGGCTTCTGGCCACTTCTGTAAGATCTCAGCCCCCACCTCTCTTCTAGGTTTATCCTCTTGTCGCTCCTTTCCTATCCCCCTGCCTTTCTGTTACATGGACACTTGCTACTGGACTCAGTCTCCACTCAGGTAATACATGATGGCTCCATCTCAAGCTTCTCCACTTGCTCACATCAGCAGTCTCTTGTTCCAAATAAGGCCCTGTCCACAGGTCCTGGGAATTGGAGGTAGAGGTATTTTCTCTGTGGTCACTACTCAATTTGATGCAGCAACTATAGGAAACATTGGCCTAAAGAGATGAACTGGTTTCTTTGCAGGATTTTTGCAAAACCTTTCACTTACTAAATGTGTTATGAATCTCCAAGGGTGAAACACACTATGCAGAGATTCCTAAACTTATTTGGCCACAGAACTTCAGGGCAATCCTTTTCTGTTACTTTAAAACCACCCAGTTTGTGGTATTATGATACAGCAGCTCTAGGAAACTAACCTCAAAGGGACTCAAGTTTAATAAATGGTTCTTCAACCATTTTATTTTTAATTATTTTGTATTTTTAATATAAAACAATATATATGGTACATATTATCAAATATTTTTAATTTTTTAAATATTTTATTTATTTGAGATGGACATGGTGGCATATGCCTGTAATCCCAGCACTTGGGAGGCCAAGGCAGGAGGATTGGTGTGAGTTTGAGACCAGCCTGGGCTACAAAAGTGAGCTCAAGGCCAGTCTGAACTGCATAGTGAGACCCTGTCTCAAAAAGACAAAAAAAATTTATTTATTTGGTACAGGGTCTCACTACGTAGCTTGGACTCTTAGTGATACTCCTGTCTCAGCCTCCCCAGCACTGGGATTACAGGTATGAGCCAACATACCCAGTTTCAGTGGCCAGCACTTCATGTGGTAACCGGGATTGAACTTGGGTCCTTGTGCTTGTCAGGCAGGCACTTAGACCACTGAGCTATCTCCCTAGTCTCCATTTTCATTATTGACTATTGTCATCCTGTACTGTTTTATGTAATTTTAAGAACAGGAAGTACAGTATTTCAGTGTCTCAGGAAAAAAAATGC
>PVKN010010631.1:0-22447 GCA_004027915.1 Capromys pilorides
CTTCCTTCCTTTTTTTGAGACAATGTCTCACTGAATTACAGTTTCCACCTCCCAAAGTGCTATGTGTTGTATTCCTTAAATGGATTTACAATTTGTCTTGTGAACACTTACATTGCCTGCAGCCAGTTGGGCCCTTTATGATTCACTTGAGAAAGAGATGTTGTGTAATTGGTGCCATCTAAGTTGTGGTCACTACTCACCTGTGGCTTGTGAGTGCCTTGTGTGTGTGACTAGTGACACTTGGACACTAAGCTTATTTTGTTTCATTATAAATAGCAACATTTACCAGTGTTTACCATGTAGGACACAGCAGCTTTAGTGACTACCTTAAAGCCTTTTTTTTAAAAAAACGTATTTGGTACAGGGTCTATAGGCTCTCACTATGTAGATTAGACTCACAGTGACTCTCCTATTTTCAGCCTTCCAAACGCTGAGATTACGGGGTGCGCCACCATGCCCAGTCTCAATTGCCACTTCAACACACCCTGGGGATCAGACCCCGGGCCCCTGCATCTGCCTAAGCAGGCGCTTTAGTTCACTGAACTATTTGCCTGGCCCATCAAGATTTTTTTAAAAATTTATGTATTTGGTACAGGGTCTCACTATGCAACTTGGACTCACAGTGATCCTCCTGTTTTCACCCTCCCCAGTGCTGGGATTACAGGTATGTGCCACCACAACCTGACTCAGTTGCAGGCTCAGCGTGCCAGGGGGTGGGGCTGGCATAGTATGTGGGACCCTGGATACAACCTGGTCCCTGCACTTGCCTAAGCAGACACTTAGTCCACTGAGCTATCTTGTTGGCCCTTTACACTTTTGAAGAGTAAGAAATGGCCTGATAACTCAGCAGATTAAAGCACCTGTTTAGGCAGAAGCAGGGACTGGAGTGTGCAGTACCAGCCCTGGCCTGGGGACATGCTGAGACAGCAATTGAAACTGGACATGATGGCACATGCATGTAATCCCACCTCTTAGGAGGCTGAAAACAGGAGGATCTCTAGGAGTTTGATCTGTGTAATGAGACACTGTAGACCCTGTACTAAATACATAAAAAAGAGAAAGAGCAGATGCAGTGAGCTCTTATTGCAAGATTTACTCAGCTCCGTTACTAAGGTGATGCCCCTCTGAAGGTTCCGCCCACTTTCCAGGGTCTCCTAGGCATGTCTGCTCTGTGAGTGGGATATGAACTAGTCTCAGATTTAAGGGATCTCTGGGAATTCCTTGACCCATACACCTGCTGGCAGGTTCTTATCACACATGTAAACATCACTACTCAAAGATTTGAGGGGACTTTGGCAGATTTCCAAGTCCCCTTCTCTGTATTCTGCCTGAAAATGCTGGAATTCCTGCAGTTCTGATTTCTGGGACCACAACAGAAACTCTTCGGCTTCTGCTTCCTGGCCTTGCAACCTGGAAATCACCTCCAGACATTATAGGGTCACATTGTTTGCCTTCCTTGTCATCAGGATTGTAGACCTATCTTGCCTGTTGTCCAAGGTTTGGAATGATTCTCCAAGCAGAGCTCATGCCGCTAAGAGGCAGAGTGGAAGAGGCTCTCTGTACAACGCGTGCTTCAGTTAGCCATGGCGCTTTACTGAAGTGATTGGTAAATACATTTAAGAGCTTATTTGTGGAACGTAAGAAACTCTTTTCCACATGGGTTTCTTTTGATACAAGTTACTGTTGAAAGTCCAGAAAGCTCTTGGTTTAGATAAGAATGAGCTGTCACTCTGATTGGACACATTTTACCTGCCCAAGTGTCAGGAAGAAATGAATCATGCAGAGGTTGTGATGGACCTATCAAGTCTGCCCCAGAACCATCCACATGGGCTCAGCTGTACTTAGGAAACTCATCCCCTTCCATCTGCCAATAGCCTGAAGAACTCAGATAAAGTTCTGATGTAATGTGGATACTTGGAAGGGCTGGTTTCTTCCTTCTTCTGGCTTTGGTGACCCTGCCCTGCACTTCTTGGTAAGAGTGCAGCCTTTCCTAGGACTCAGCCAGCACTGGTCTGACACAGTGGTCCCCTTAACAAATGTGCCTCACTGGTGTCAATTGCTTTCAAGGTTTTGAAGCCTTAAGAACATAGTTTAGGTTTTCTTTTCTTTTTTTCTTTTTTGGAACTGGGATCAAACTCAGGACCTTGCATTTGCCAGGCAGGCACTTGTGTCCCTGAGATATCTCCCCAGCCCATCAGGAACATATCAAAGGAGCTGTGGGAACTTACTTTTGGGGACATCGCAGATTAGACTTCCTGGAGCCTTCAAAATCATTTATTTCCAAAATCCACAGATAAATAGACTGGGACATGTAGGTGTCCAGTTACTTAAGAATCTCTACTATTTTCTAAAGATTCTCTATTCTTCACACTGAACCCCCAGTCCTCTGCAGATTTACCTGGGAAGTGTGGATGCTGTTTACTTGTCAGAACCATTTGTCTCTGTGGTAATATGTATGTCTCCTTCGATGGAAGTAAAATTAGGTTCATCAGACTGGATTTAGGGAAAATAGGAGGAGAGATAAAATAACTTCCTTAAGTTAATTTCCTGATCTGGGATGATAACACCCTTGGTTTTTAGTGATTTAAAAGTTGAAACCCAGGTGCCGACCTGGCCTTCCCACTTGGCACCAAGCACCGCTGATTACCTTGGAAGACGGTGATGGGCTTGGCTCCCTGTAGAAGAGAGTGTGGGATTCAGGCTCATCCACCACTCTGACTTAACACGATTTGCCTAATGTTCTCATCATTTCCCCATCTCAAAGACAAACGATAGTTCAGTTCTAATCAGGGTTTTGGATGTCACTGTGAGCGTCAGGCAAGCCTTTGGCCTCCTTCATTGGCAGGTGTAGAGTTTCTCATCAAAGATCATTAGTGAACTGGGAATTCTTCCTGAGGAGTTGCACTGTAGGACATCATTTCTTGGTCCTCAGGTCTGTGGGTTGCAGGGAGAGGAGCGTGGTGTCCCAGAATGAGTTGGGCAAGTGAGCAAGAGGGGCTAGCTGTTACACGACCCAGCCACTCCTTTCTTCCTTTCTCTCTCCTTTACTCTTTTCTTTCTTCTTTCTTTCTTTCTTTCTTTCTTTCTTTCTTTCTTTCTTTCTTTCTTTCTTCTCTCTTTCTTTTTTTTCTTTCTTTCTTTCTTTCTTTCTTTCTTTCTTTCTTTCTTTCTTTCTTTCTTTCTCTTTCTTTCTTTCAAGATAGAGTCTTGCTAAGTTACTGAGTTGCTCAAGCTGCTCTCAAACTTGCAGTCCTACTGCCTCAGCCTCTTTTCTCTGGCTTCAACTGAGTCATTTAAAACAAGAACATTACCCAAAGCAGTGATGTTGGCTGATGGCCTGCATGGTCCTTGGCACAGTGCTGACCCTGGCCCAGCAGGATGCAGACAGGCAAGACTCCTCCCTTTAAACGTGAGCCTTGAATGTGAAAGGGGGACCCAAGTGAAGGAGCAGTCACAGTATGTGAGTGTAGCAGGAAGTGAGTCAGTCCTGGCACAGAATCACCAAGGGGCATCTCCCAGAGGACCCAGTGATCATGGGTACTTTAAGCATCATAGGAGGAAAACAGAAGAAGGCTGTGAGCTTTGTCTCTGAAGTAGGCAGGAGAAGCTATAAATGAAGACCTGTGGGGTCTGGGCCCAAGTAGCTCATGATGTTAGCATCTACAGGATGCAGTCGAGGACAAAAAATGGGAGGAGGAGGTTCACAAGAGGAGGAGAAGGTTAGAGGGAAGGAACCAGAGGGAGGCTGCCCTGTGGGCTGGTCAGGAAAGAGGGCCCATGGGGATCAGGGAGAGTGACAAAGCACTGATGGCAATGGGGTGAGGGGATACCATGGGTTGCATATGGACAGTGGCCTGGGGGTAGAGTGGATAGGCTGGGGCCACCTGGAGTGGGGCCATTCTCAGGAGTGGTGGAACCACACCTGGGAAGTAGCTGGGATCATCAGGCAGTGTAGCTCTTGGGATCCAGGGTTAGCACAGGGGTCTTAAGTTGGTGGCAGTGACCCTGGGGCTTCCTCCTCCACCATATTTTTTTTTTATGGAGTTAAGCATGGTCACCTGTCATAGTGCTGAGCAGGCTGTCCTGGCTCACATAGGGTTTAGGTCCCCAATTCTGTTTGTGCCCTGTTCCTTTGTCTGTTTGAAGGAGGGGGACAGAAAAGAGGTTGAGGAAGCTTACTTTGGGCTCCAACCACATGAGGGTGTCTCCTGTGGGAATATCCCAAGAGCTACACTGCCTGATGGTCCCAGTTGCTTCTTAGGTGTGGTTCCGTCACTCCTGAGCACTGCCCCAGTCCAGGTGGCCCCAACCTGTCCACTCCACCCCCAGACCACTGTCCATATGCAGCCCATGGTATCCCCTCACCCATTGCCATCAGCACTTCGTCATTGTCCCTGATCCCCATGGGCCCCACTTTCCTGACCAGCCCACAGGGCAGCCCTCCCTTCTGGTTCCTTCCCTCTAACCCTCCTCACCTCTTGCCAGCCTCTTTCCCCCATTTTTTTTTTTTTTTTTTGTCATCAACTATGTCCTGTTGTACTGGGCACATGACTTGTTTGGTCGTGTTTTTAAAAAAACAAAGTATAAAATGTACAGAACCTAAAATTTTCCAGTTTAGCCATTTTTAAAAGTACATGAAATGACACTGAGTATTCATCACTTTCTGCCTCCTGACCTTTTCCATCCTCATCTGCAGCTGGCACCTACCAGACAGCAAGTCCCATCCCCATGTGCTGGCTCCCCCACCCCTGATTGGGTAGTCACTGCTCTTCCTCTCCATCTGTAACTCATGCTGCACTACCACAAGACTGTGCTGCATTTGGTCCTTGTGTCCTCAAGGTCCACGCATACCATTGTGTGAATTAGAACTGCCTCCCTTTTTAAGGTGTGTGATAGCTCACTAGGTGGACGTACCACATTTTCTGTATTTCCTACCCAGAAAGGAACACCTGAGGTGCTTTTCCCTTTCTACTATCATGAGTAGCTGTTATGAATGTGAATAGACAAACATCTGCTTGGGCCTGCTTTCATTTTTGTGTATTACAAATGCCCATAGTGGAATTGCTGGACCATATGGTAATTTGTATAGCTTTTCAAGGAACTGGCAAATTTTTCTACAGTCGTACCATTTTACATTCCCATCAACAGTACACAGGAGTTCCAGTTTCTACAAACCTAGTCAACATTTTTTACCCATCTTTAGTATTGCTGTTTTGACTAGCTATCCTAATGAGTATGGCAGAGGCCTGCTCTAATTTTAGTCTACATTTCTCCAGTGACCAGAGATGCTAGGCACTGCCAAAGGTTCCTTGGAGGAACCCACAAATTAAAGGAGTAGTTTGTTTGGTTCACTATTTCATAGGGTTCCGTGCCTAGTATACTGGTTAGAAGGCAGGAACAGGCTGACAAAGGGGGCATAGACAATGAGACGTGCCCCACCTGTGGCAGCCAGGAAGCAGAGGGCAAGGGGAGCAGCAATCCACTTCCTATCCAGCTCCAAACTACACATTTATCCATGAAGTCCTCAGTGGTTGACTCCACCAGTAGTGTGATGTGTGGGTTGGCCACCTGCATTGAGGTGTCCTTGGCCTGTGCAGTGCTTCACTCTTATTGTAGGCACATGATGAGCCACAGGTGCAAGACAGCAGCCATAGGGTTGCCGTGATGGCAGTGTGGCTGGAGTCAGCTGGAGATCACCACTGGGTTAATGCTTGATGGCTTATTGACTTTCAGTTTTGATCACTGTGGTGGTTAATCATGATTATCAGCTTGATTGGCTTGAGATACAAATAGGAGATTAGTAAAGCAAGCATCTTGGTGTGGCTGGGTGAGTCATGGTTGGGGCATGATCTTGGGGATTACATTTGGTCCCCACCGGCCTTCTTTCTATTGGTCTCTTCCAATGCTATTGGCCTCCTGGTTTGATGGGTAGAGCAGCTTTCCTGTTCCAGACTCCTCTGTCATATTTCTGCCATGGATCCAGCTGACCATAAATTGAAGTCTTTGAAAGTATGAGCCAAAATGAATCTCTTCCTCTTCTAAATTATGTGTGTCAGACATTTTGTGCTAGCAGCAGAAGGCTGACTTAGATATAAAATTGGTATGGCGAGTAAAGTCACTGCTCTGACTACCTGATTGTTTTGTGCAGAAGCCTCCGGATCTGGTTTGAGATAAGAGTTGGAGAGCTTGAGAGATGCTGGCTAGAGAAAGCCTAGAATGCTGCAAGCTGGGCATGGTATGTAATGTAGAGGCCAGAAGACCAGAATGCTAGCTGCAATGCAGACAGCAATGGCCAGGATCAGGTTTCAGATGAATGAGGATTCTATTGGGTATTGGGCCAGAGGTCATTCAAGTTACATTCTGATAGAGGATCCACCTATGTTTGGTCTAAACCCTAAAGCTTTAAGAGGCTGAGCTTATTGGTAATGGAAATCTGACTGATACAGTCATCAAGGAAGAATGGGATGGTAAAAAGGCACAAGAATATGGAGAAAGACCACATAACATGGAGTTTTTGTGTGGAAAGAAGAGCACATAGCTTAAAGTTCCCCAATTCAGAGGAAAATATAGCAATGACCATGGAAGACAGAGACAGGTGCCAACAATGTCGTGGCATAGATGCCCTCTTGAAGAAGGCTCTAACACACAGGAACGATGGGCATGGAGAATGGGAACTGGGCTTGGGTCTGGGAGCATGAATGACCTAAAAGGACCAGGGAGGGTGGTATTAGTGTGGTGGGGCCCACACTGGGACTGAGGAAAAGTGCTGCGATAGTAGCATGAATCGAAGGGCAAACTACAGTTTAGCAAGTGAGGACCACAGCACCATGGTTTGGATGTGGTTGTTTCCTCTTGTGCTCCACTATCCTGTGACATAGCCAGGAGGCCTCACCAGGATGTGGGTACCCTCTTCTGTTTATGAAATACACAGCCTTGGGCACTTTGTTGTAGCAACACAAAATGAAAGTTGGCTTCCTGCTGGGAGTGGTGGGGGGGGTGGACAGAGCATCCGCATTCATTACCATCCAGAAACCCATTTGTGCCCTGGGCTTCACCTGTGGGAAGGAGCCTTCTGCTCTACTAAGCACTACCATCAAAGCAGGGCCATTCAGAGTAGCTACGCAAGGACAGGAGGGACCAAGCTATCGAGGCTGCTGAGTGCTACTGAGTATGTCTGTGGGGGTGGCTCTGGGCGGGGCTAGCACATCCCTTGCTGGTCCTCGACCCTTGCCATATGATTCCATAGAGAGAAGCAGGTCTTCTGAATTCCTTGGAAGCTAAATGTCCATATCCTCCTTTGAGCCCTGCCCTGGAGGCTTTCTGCCTGTGGATCCCTGGCTGCAGCTGCAGCTGCCAGGTATGCTGGGCCAGGAGTAGTGCTCTGCTGTGGGACAGCATTTAGGAGTCTGCGTGCATCAGAATCTTGGGGACCATGGATGTCTACCGCTTCCCTTTCCTAGTACCTGGGAGTCTGACAGGTGAGGTACAGGTGGGGCCTGGACTGTTGCTAGGTTTATGCTGAGTGACTACAGAGCCCAGGCATGATGGAACTTCACCTGGGGCTAGGCAGGGGAGAAGCTCAGCTAGACAAGAAGCATGAGCCCTTGGCTCCGATGGCCCCCAAGAGGTGACATGGAAGAAGCTTGGGCATGACTTGGGGTGACAAACTCATGGACATGGTCCATGACAAACTCATGTCATGGTCCATGACAAACTCATGGACAAGCTCTCTCTGCTCAGCTTGGACCTTAAGCCTGAGTGAATGGCAGTCACAAGGAGGACTGTGTCTGGCGTCACATGTTACCTGGGCTGCAGTGTCCTCCGTTCAGCTCTGCCAGTGTGTTTTCATTTACACACAGACGACTTCCATCAATGCTCAAGGCCACCCCATGTATGCTAGGATCCTGGCTGTCACTTCCTGGAAGCCCCATACGTAACTGTCCTGGAAAGCTGTGATTTATGTCTCCATGACACCTGCAGCTGTCCCCATCTCAGCACTTTCCATGTTGGGGGGCAACACTTGTCACTCCAGAGGGTAAGATGACATCCACTACCTCTCACCTGGACAGGTCCCTTTTTTTCCTGTAAAACTGACAGTACTGTCCAGACAGGAGCCACCCAGAGTGCCACCCTGAAGTCCTCTATCCTGGCCGAGTGGAGGACACAGTGCTGCAGACACAGTGCTGCACCTCTGGGGAGGTGCAGACCAAGACTGTAGCAATGTAGTCACAGCCTCCCCATCCTTCAGATGCAGAGTTGGCACCATGAGTCTTGCAACGTCCTTAGGACTTGCTCATCGTGGTTCTGCCGCTGCTGGGATTCTAACCACAGGTGGGTGACTCTCAGCCCTGTCTTTCCCCAGAACAAGAATAGAGGCCTTCATAGAAGCTAGGATGTGGGAGCTGCAGGAAGATGGGGTGTGCCACTCTGGGACCCTCTCGTTCCTCAGGGAGCAGGGTCAGTTACCCACCTCATCTCCTCGAGCTGATTTAGAGATTTTCCTCCAAATCCAGAAGGCTGAAGGATTCTTTTGAGGGCAGGCCACAGAAACCAGCCACTAAATCAAGGCCACTAGATCCCAACTCAGTTTCCCTAGCCCATCACTGATGATAGGCTTGGGGATTTATAATTTTGCCTCCCTAGCAATATTGGAGGCCCTGGCCCAGGAAGGCACAGTAGGCAAGAACCAGGGGGCCCTGAGAGGCTCTGTTCAGATCCCCAGGACTTTGTGGCCCTCACAGCATGTGAACCTGAATTTCCTGTCTTCCCCCCCACCCCCATTGCCCACAGAAGAAAGACAGGAGCCCAGGGGGGGAACTGGGTTGGTGAACTTGTTTCATTGTTTTAGATGGTAGCCTTCTCTTTGTCAGAAAATAGCCCTGAGAGGCAAGCTCCCTGTGGAGAACAAGACAATACCTGCTCTCATCCTCATCTTTTCTGCACTGCTGCTGAGGTGACCTGCCTCTGCTGGCCTGCTCCAGGTGGCACACTGCCACCCACAGCAGGGCTCTGCATTTCTGGGACTCTCCCTGGCCAGCCCACCTTGAGAGGGGGTGGAGGCTGCTGCTCTGAGGCCCCAGCATCTAGCTACATCATCCTGGATCAAGGCACAGGCAGGGCAGGATGGCCAGGGGCAGGGAGGAGCAGCAGGGCCTGGCCATGTGGATAGCACCCTCCTCTGCAGGGCCTGGCAGATCCCCACTTTCTTCTGGACATTTGGGATCTCAGATGGCTGAATATGGTTGATGACTTTGTGTATGTGTAGGGAGGGGAGGGAAAGAAAGAGGCTGCCTGTTTGAGGGGACAGGATGTAAGCTCTTTGGTTTGGGGGCTGGGGGCTCAGTCTATTGTAATTCTCAAGAAATGCCTTCAGTGGCGAAGTCCTCCAAGTCATCGGTGGAGATGATAGCCAGGCCTGGGGCTTCAACTTCCTCATCTTCTGGGCCCATGGGTGGCCCCTGTGCATGCTGGGTAGCCTTGGGTGGGCTGCTTTCCCCCTGAGGCCTTGTGGTAGGCCAGGACCCTGTGTCCTGGACGCTGTGGGGCCTAGAGAGGAGGCCTTTCCCTAGGAAGGTGGGCGTGGAGAGCTGAGAAGAACAACGTAGGGGCCTCAGCGCTGTGACGGGCACAGGCTGGAGGCCTGGGTACACCAGATAGGGCATAGCCAGGGCATCCTGCCCGGGGGGCTCAGGGGAGGCCCCTTCAGAGGCAGGGACTGAGACCTTGACGTATTTGCCAGTCTCGGGGTCATAGAAGGTCTTGATCTTCACCTGCAGGGGCAAGTCAAAGACGAAGTACTCCCCAGACTGAGGGTCCTGCAGGACCTTCTGCATAGCAGGGTATGGGGGCAGGGGTGCCAGGGGCTGGGTCCCCCATGGCTGCCTCCCCATGGGCTCCATGACAGCTGACACGGAGTGGCGATGTGAAGGAGGGGGCAGTGCTCGCACAGTGGGGAGCTGGGGACCCTCCCCAAGGGCCCGGGGCCTACGCTCTGTCCCCTCCCGACCTTCGTGGGCTTCACTGAGCTGTTCTAGCACCTGATCACTCTTTCTCCGCTTGCTGGCCAACCTCTTTGCTCGCCGCAGGGCCTTCTCAGTTTTGGGGGGCACCGCGGGGGGCTTCTCAGCCACCCTCTCCAGCTGAGTGGGATGCTCGGATCTGGATCTCTCGGGCCCTGTAGCTATGTCTAGTAAGGAGCCTCTCGGGGAAAGTGCCCGGAGGTCCTCTATGGCTGACTGGTGCTGGGTGTCTGCGCTGTCTGGCTCCCACGCGAGGCTGTGCATCAAGTCTTCCCGCCGTACCACCCTGGTAGAGCTAGCACAGGGGCTGGCACTGCTGAAGGGCTCCTCAGGCAGCAGACCCAGGTCTCCAGGGGCCTGAGAGGCATTGTCCCAAAGACTGCTGGTGGAGGGTGAGCAGGCACTACTCTCTCCCAGGGAGCTGGGGTTGGGGGATGTCACTGTTTCACCTGGGATCAGTCTTCGCCCCGGTGGTCCTGCTCTGGGTGCAGACAGAAATTGGCCTTGGATACTTTGCTCTTCCCAGCAAGTGGCCAGCATCTGCCTGGTTGGCTGCTCTTCCAGGTCACTCTCTGGGAAGGTGATGGTGGGGATGTGTCTCGGGACAGCCGGCTTCCTCGGCCTGCTCTTCCTATCACCATCCATGACTTCCCGTGCCCTATCCTGTGGTGGCTTCATCCTGTTGCCCTCTCCCACCAGTGGTGGAGATGAGAAAGTCTCAGGGGCTGGCTGAGAGGTGTGTGTCCATGCTGTCGGGGACATCTTCCCGGGATCCTCTGGGACCTGGAAGCCCATGTGCTTTGAGCCTGTGCCCTGTGCGTTAGTGGGTGTAGGGGTGCTGGGCACTGCCTGGCTTTCTAGGATACCACATCCTCCAGCATCCTCACCCAGACCTTGTCTTGGTGATTCTTCCTCTCTGTGGCTACCTCCAAGGGAATCCTCTGAGGACATAGTCCTCAGGAGGGGTAGAATGATGGGTTTGATCACGGGAGTGGTCCTCAGCGTGTTGTCTTTAATGGTAAATAGTAGATGCTTGCTGGCAGCTGAGGATGGAGATGGGGTGGGGTCTCTGGCCTGTGAAAGGGCCACATCCCTATTTTCCACCATCCGAGAGCCTCTGTGTTTCACTTCCTGGGCGGATACTCTCCTGGGTCTGCCTGCACACAAACCTTCTGCTGTGCTCTGTGGTGCTTGGCCCTGGCTCTGCTCTTCCACACACATGTGCCCATTACTCAGGACATTCCCTGTCCCTGTCACATGTCCCTTCTCCTTCTCACTGTCACCTGTACTCACATCCTTTTTGTCTTCCCGCTGGCTCTCAGAAAACCACATTTTCTGCTGATCATCGAATGAAGCAAAAGACTGATCTGAAGAGCTGGTGCTAAACTTCGCCTTCCCCCGGAGGCCAGGCATAAAGTCGGACTGGCTGTCACTGTAGAACACATCCTCCTCCTCCGGGGACAGGGGCGCTGGGGAGGCTTTCTGGTCCAGGGGTGGGTTTGGAAGCCCTGTCTCATGCTCAGGTTCTGTCTCCTGGGAGATGGGTTGCAAAAGCCCGTTCTCTAGCTGGGGGGTAATCGTTTGCTCTGCATCCTGCACAGCCTCTTCCTTGGACTCCCTGGTGCACAGCTTTAGGGACAGGTGCTTCCTGGAGCCATGTCCCCTGCTGTCTGGATGCCAGGTGGACCCAGAAGAGCCTGGCTCTGACTCCCTGTCAACAACATCTTTCACCTCACTGCTCCTTCCTGCAGCTTGCCTGTTGTTGCAGAAAGAGGTCATGGCTGAGGTGGGAAGCGAGCTGAGGTTGTGTGCTGAGACCTCCCCAGGGTCCTGGGTACCAGTGTGCAGGGTGGTGGGTGCCTTGGTTGGCCTCTCTGCAGATAGCTCATTTGGAGGGCTTTCTTCCATGCCATTGGGAAGCATGACTCCATTGCTCATGGGCTCTTGTTTGCCATCAGCCTTCCCTCGGGATTTCTCATCCAGTCCTTTGGAGAGAGGAGAGGGACTGTATGTGCTCTTGACACACTTCCGCACATCTTTGAGGTTGAACAACAGGCTTGGTGCTTTGGATTTGTAGCTCTCTCTTAGTGGACACTCACTGGGCTCCCGCTCCTGGTAACCATTGAGCTGTGCTGGTGGGGAGGGGCTAGTCTCCTCTGGTCGGCTATCTGGTGACTCCAGGGCTTGCTTGGTGGGGATGATGGGGGTCAGAAGCTTGCTGATATTGAAAGGAGGATTGTACAGTGGGTCACGGTCCCCAGCTGTGTCTGGAGTGTCATCCTCTGGGAGGTGCGCCTGTACATTGTGCTTTGCAGGCAGAGCAGGGCCTCTCTGGTGGGTCTGTTTCTGCTCCTCCGCAATATCTGCCAAGTTTTCCTTCCTTCCTCTGCTGGACTTTGGCTTCCTCCATGGGGGCTGCGTTGGCTTCACCTGAGGGTCAGGCTGTGGGTTGGGTGATTTTCCTTCCATGTGGAAGACCTTGGCTCCAGAGTCCCTGGTTCTCCAGGGTCCAGCGGTGGATGGAACTGCCGCAGCTGACCCGTTTTCCTCCCTGGCACAGCTGGGTCGCACTGGGCAGGGGGAGATCTTGTGGGGCCAAGGGTGGGCTTCTCTTATGGGAATCACATCTTCATAGCGTTTGAGGACTTTGTCTTCAGAGATGTTTTCAGCGACATTCTTTCTCTCAAGTAGCTTGGGCTGGTGGGCATCCCATGACTCGAAGGCACTGTTCTCACTGTGCAGAAAAGTACCTTTGTGTGCCCACTCTGGGCCTCTGCTGGGCTCTGCCTTGGCTGGCTGGTGTGGTAGAGAGGGGAACTTGGACTCAAAGGAGCTGGCTGTGCTGTCTGGTTTTGACAGGAGACCACCAGAGCTGCGACGGGCTACTTCAGGGTTCTTGGGGGAGTCTTGTTCTCCATGGCTCTGGGGGGGCTGGTGACTGCTTTGGTGCACACTGGAGACTTCGGCAGGCACCCTCCTGACCGTCAGAAAGGCAGAGTCGAAGCAGAAGTTGACACTACTGTCAGGAAGAGGGGCGAATTTAGGGGGATTTTTAAGAGCCGGAGGCTTACTGGGGGGCGGCCTACTGTCACAGCGCTGGTTCTCAGTCCTGTCGAAAGACTTGATCAGGGATGATACTTTGGAAACAGGCTTGTTGCTGCTTCGCAGGCCAGAAATAGGCACCTCCAGTCTCCACTGGGCTGGAGTGAGAGGGGGGCTGCTTTTGGGGTATTTGTCCTCCCCTTGAACATACTTGGGGAGCTGTTGAAAGGTGGCTGCCCATCCTGTGTGCTCTGTGCCTTGTGGTGGAAGCTGGCTCCAGATGCCACTCTTCCGGTGGGCATGGCTCACAGTGCCCTGGTGGAGAGGCCCAAACACCTGGCGGGAGCTGTCTGGGGACACAGCCAGATCAGAGTCATGGAAGGAGGCATCCTCAGAGATGCACAGGCTCCGGAAGGCCCGGTCTGTGAGGTTGCTCACCTCGCGGTCTGCGTCATCCAGCACACTTCCAATGCTGGAGGAGTCGCTGAAGCCATCTGTGCACTTCTTGTTGCCCTGCATGTCCCTGGATGCTGGGGGTCTTGGGTGATGCTGATGTTGGAAGGGCAAGTGAACCCGCTTCCCCAAAACTGGAGCTTCCTGGGGATCAGTTCCAATCTCAAAGTCCAGACTTTCCTTTTCTCTGCAAAAGAAAGAAATGCATGACATGAACAGGGTGTTCAGTGTAACAGCTCCGTACAAGAGCTCTCTGCTGTTCCAGGTGGGCAACGGTGACTGTGGTGATGGATGACGACCTGGATGGCTAGTGGTAGCTGTTTTTAGTACAGTTTCCTAGAGGGTACTGTGACACTTTCAGGTGTGGTTGACCTTAAAGTAAAGAGACTCTAGGTAGATTTTTCCCCTTAATGCAAGCAAGCCTCCTATAATTGGCCAAATGTTGGGGGGAGCATGCTTGACACATCAAAGGCAATGAGAGCAAAAGCTGGACAGACGGCCATATCAAACTGGAATGCTTAGAGCATAGAGCAAAGGGAAAAACTGGTAAAGTGAAAGGACAACCTTCAGAATGGGAAGGAATGTTTATTTGCAAACCATATAACTGTAAAGGATTAATATCTAAAAATATATGAGGACCTCATGTAATTCAATAGCAAAAAGACTAAAAGCAAGGCAAAAGCAAATCGCCCAACTGCAAATTGGCAAAGGAAATGAAGAGCTGTTTCTCAAAAGAAGAGACATAAAAAGTGGGAGAAGGGTCCTCAATATCACTGCTCATCAGGCAACTGCAAGGGAAAGCGCTTATGAAACAAGATGATGAGTGTTGGAGGGCATGGGAGGGAGCATGTGCACTGCTGGTGAGAACAGGCATCCGAGCAGCCTTGTGGGAACAGTGTGGAGTCTCTCGAAGCACTCAGCCCACAACACCTTATGATTCAGTATTTCCCTTTCTGCATGTAGACCTGAAATGACTGAAATGAGAACCTTAAAGGAGATGCCCATACTCTGCTGTTCTCAGCAGTGATGCTCTAAGTAGGGAAACTCAGAGCATCCTGAGTGTCTGAGGATGGACAGATGGGTAAAGAAAGGTGCTCTCTACAAGGAGTGCAGTGACTCAGCCTTGAAGGAAGAGGGAATTCTCATCATTATTCCCAGCATGGGTGAATGCAGGGTCCTCATGCTCAGTGAAATAAGCCACACACAGAAGGACAAATATGCTACTGCTTGTGTGAGGACCCTAAAACATACCCCAAAGCAGAGCAGAGGTAGTGCATGCCAGGGGCTAGGTGGGGTGGGGGACAGGGAAGTGTTGCCTAAGGGCTTGAAATTTAGAGTTTGCAAGATGAGTAAGTCCTAGAGACCCCTGTTCATCACAGTGTTTACAGTTGGCAGCATTGTACTGGGTATTTAGAAATTGGCCAAAAAGTGAGTTTCTCTCTCTTTTTTTCTCTGCACATATCCTGTCGGTTTGGTTTGGCAGAACCCTGACTGATACCCAGCCTAAGCCAGCCATAGTTTGTACAGCCATGGGGTGTGTCCTCCGTCTCCTCCACTGCCTGCTTTATTATCCTGTTACTCAGTTAGACCTAGAATTAGATTGACTTCTTTGTTGTCTGTCCCCACATTGCCCCATAAGCACCGGCGCTTGGGGACTGCTGGACTCTGTGTTTGCTGTTGTTCCTCATCGAGGGAGCCCACTGTAGAAAGGCATGGTCTGCAGAGCCTGGATGTCAGGCCCAGGGTGTGCTGATGGCCCTGGATGTGTCCTGAGGAGGGGCTGTTGGCTTGGGGCGGGGGGGTTAGCAGCAGTTTGTGGTTGCCACTCTGCTCTCTTCTGTCACTGCAGCCCTTCTCTGGGAGCACACCCCCTGGTGTCCCAGAGTAACTCTACACCTCTGGGATCACATGAGCTCTGCTGCTGTGCTCCTTCATTCTGCTATCTTGTTTAAAAAACTGTCCTGAGACATACATGATCTAGAACTTGCCACTTTAACCATGTGTGAGTGTGCAACTGAGCAGTGCCTGCTACACCACTGCCTTCTCTGAGCTGCATCCTTGTGGGGAACCAAAGGTCTGTACCCCTGAAACGTCAGCTCCTCACGGCCTCTCCTGGGTTCTGCCTTCTTGTCTTCTACTTTCTATCTTGGACATTGACTTGTCGGAATGGAGGCGTGCAGTATTTGCCCTTTTGTCTCTGGCTTATTTCTTTAGCATAAAATCTTTCAGGCTTTTTTATGCATATTGTAGGGTGCATTGGAATTTTCCTCCTTTTTCAGATGAAACAATATGTTACATCTCTCTGTCATGTATAACACACACATACACACACACACACACACACACACACACAGAGACTCATCTATTGATGCCTGTGTGAATTGGACCATTACCCTTCTATGGATACCACACTCAAGTCTCATGTAAAAAGTGCAGCACTTTCATGTAATCTACACAATTTTCCCATATACTTTAAATCATCTCTATATGACTAATTATGCTCAAATGCAATGCAAATACTCTATAAACAGTTATTTTTATGCATTGTTTAGGGGATAATGACAAGGAAAACTATCTGTAATTATTCATTACAGAGCCTTTTTGGATGTTTGGTGTCCACTTTGCAGACAGGACCCTGTGGAGAGGGAAGACCACACCATATGCATGTCCATCACCACCAGTGGACACTCAAGGTGGCTTCCAGCTTCCAGCTGCTGTGGATGATGCTGCATGAGTGTGGAAGTGCAAGTGTCTCTTAGAGAGTTGGCTTTCAAGTCTTTGGGGTTCAGTCCTTCTGTACCCAAAGTGGGTTTGATGAATCATATGGTGGCTCTACTTATTTTTTCGAGGGCCCACAAGGTTGCTCTCCAGAGGGGTTGAACTACTTTGTTTTCCCACCCTGGGGTTCCAGTTTCCCTGCATCCTCCTCAACACTTGGTATTTCTTATTTTTTATATATCACTCACTTTCTGTTTTTATGGGGTATGCAAGTCATGCTGTCTCTTGCATTCCAGGGGTGGTGCTTCCTGTGGGAGTGCTGAGCATGCCGGGGTACGTGCACTTCCAAAGCCCAGAATGTCCCATAAGGAGTTTGTGAAATGCTCCATGAAAGAGCATTGAGTGGCCCTGGAAGGACCTGGGGTGGGGGACAGTGAGCATCTAGCTGGGTGCTCTTATGTCTTGATGAATGAAGGGACTTCTGTTTGCCACTGCCCTGCTCACAGTGGCAGGAGCTGGTCAGGTGGGACAGCTTCCCTGCTTGCCCTTTGTGATATCAGCCAGTGCTCAGGAGGAGGGTGACAGTCTCCCAACAGGGCAAGGGTCCCACCTGGCTCCACCCAGCCCCCTAATTGCCTGCTGCTGGCTGCTGGGACTCAGTGTCCTCCCATCCTTGATGTTTGGAGCCACATGGGCCAGCATTAATTGTGCCTCCGGGGTCCCATGAGGGGAAGAGCTGCTGTGCTGTCTGTTCTTCCCTTTGCATCCTAGGAGCTGGCCTGTGTTGGGGCTGTTGTTGTAGCCTCTTGAGCACAGTATTTGGAAGTGCACAAAGCCCATTCTTGGCAGGTGGCTGAGCCTCTGAGTGAAAGAGCTATGCTGTGGTGTATGGAGGACAGGGCTCTGGTGTCCAGCAAGTGGCTGAGTGGACCTGGCACTGTGATCTGTGCTGGGAAGTCTCTCTCATGCTGCACAGCTCTGCCCTGAACACCAGGCTGCCTGTTGCCCAGGATGGACACACTCAGGAGAACATAGCTTTGTGGAAGCCCACAGGAAGGGACAGCAGGCACCCAAGTGGGGACATGGGAGATGGACCCCTCTGACCTCCAGAAGTTTCTCATACCCCTCCTCTTCCACCTGCTGCTCCCTGAAAACTTAAGAAAGCCAAACACTTGCACCACAGACTCCCTGAAGCCAATGTGGCCAGATTACAGGATTCTAGTTTGAGGACCTGCAGCAGCTAGACATCTGAGAAAGGCCTTGTCTCCTGACCCAAAGTGTGGTCCCCATCAAGGGGGACCCTTTCTTCCCACTCTAAGTGTGACAGCCAGATGGAAACTGAAAACATGGCTTTATCAGCCTCACACTGGGCCACATGCCCACGACCAGTATGGTATGTCGGAGCATTGGTTGCCAGAGTTCAGAGTTAGGGTGTCAACAGGGCGGGAGACTTCCAAGGGCTTGGAGGGAGGACCTGTCCCAGGACTTAGGCGCTCTTTGAGGAGCAGTTGTGATTCCTGCTAAGAGTTCACCTTATCTTCCCTTGTTATTGATCTGGATGTCCACATTTTCTCTTTTAAGAGGATCTGAGGCAGACTGTATCAAGGTCCACCTAAGGGCCTCATCTTTATTTCCAGTGGGGTCCTGGAGTTAGAGCAGCAACATGTAGATTCTTGGGGGACCAAGTTCAACCATAATGTGGATGCATTCAGTCTGCAACCTACAGAACAATGACCACCAATGCCCATCTTGCTGGGGCTGGCAGCATTGGCCATGGGTAATGGTGACCTTGATAGACTCACCCACTCTGAGGGTCATTAGTGGGGCCCAGGGGAATTAGTGACTTTCTCCACTCTGAGTCAGATTTCCTGTCCTTAGCATCCTCCAGGACGGTGTGTGTGTGGGTCTCCTCATATCCTGAGTGCTAGGATTTTGAACCATGGCTGGTGATGAACCTAGGAATCTTGGGGTTCCTACACTTCCACTTCAAGATAAAAATGGGCTTTGTACAGGTTGAAACCTAGAATCTGTGAGACATGTAAAAGTCCCACTTTCTGTTTGTAGGAATCTGTTGTGATTTTTGAATACTCCCCCAAGAACCTTGATTTTGGGGAATTGCTTCTCCCTTATGTTATGTTGGGTCTTGGCATGCAGAATTAAGATGCATGGCAAGGCTTCCAGTGCAGAGTGGAGATGACGCTTAGCAGAGGGCCAAGGATGGCCTGCTTTCCCTGGGACCCAGGGACTCTGCTGATGCCTATCCTGCCACCCACTCCTGGACCCCAGCATCCAATTTTCTTCCTGTCCTTGTGCCCGGTTTCTGTTACCTGTGGCCCTCACAGGTCTCAACTTCCATCCTAATTCTATCCTAATTCCAAACAGCAGTGAAGACGCTCCCAGACATAGCACCCAGAGCTTGCCATGGGCCAGATGACCGTGGACTAGTGCCGCAGAGGCAGGTAAGCTTTTTCTCTTTCAAGTTCATCGTCACAAGTGTCTGTGTCAGGGATGAGAAGCTAGTCCATACACACGCACCTGTTACGGCAGCGGGGGCTGCATGTGCCGGTCTTACTGAGCTTTAGGGTCTGTAGTT
This sequence comes from Capromys pilorides, assembly GCA_004027915.1. Classification (NCBI taxonomy): domain Eukaryota; kingdom Metazoa; phylum Chordata; class Mammalia; order Rodentia; family Capromyidae; genus Capromys; species Capromys pilorides. The sequence goes on from PVKN010010631.1 coordinate 18,826, forward strand.
TCCGAACTTGTTTTCTTGTTCACTTTTGATGTCATCAGAGCCTACCTAGAAACAAGGGGGAAACAGCTAATTTTAGTGGAACTCATTGGACCAAAAGGCCACGAACACGCCCCTTCGAACACCATCTTTAAACAGCAGTAACATGATTATAATTTGTAATGCAATTGGCCTGAAGTCCTTTTTAAAAAATTCACACACAAGCTCAACAAAATTCCAGACATAGGCATTTTTAGGGGAAACAAACACAAGGTTAATTCATATTCCTTCTAATATTCATGCATTTGTCCACCATCCAAGCAATCTTCAGGAACCCATTTTAAGCCTTTGGGAATCTTAATACAATTGGCCCACTTGTGAATTTATTATTATTTATTTATGTTTTGCTAGTAAAATTTGACCGAAAGATCTTTGCTCACTCAATTAGTGACTTGGGTTTGCAACGCAGGGAACCAGTGTGACCAGACTCCAGAGGTGGCACTGTCATTGGTGTTCAATTTATTGTTGGCAGGAAGCTTCAGTGTCTATTGTGACAGCTACAATAACCAAAAAGCTGTGTGGGAGGATTTTGAGAGAGCACAGGATGAAATATAAACTAATTAAAATAATTCCACTCTGCAAATCTGCAACACAAGTCCAGGGGCTTCTGTAAGACCTTCCTCACACTTCGATGCCTGCATATCAGTCTAGTCTGAAATTTTTCATTAATCCTATTAGTTATCATAATAGCTAAGACTTGGGAATATATTTATTTGGAGAGTAGTAGGCATCCAATGGCATGGGCAATATGGTAAGGCTTGTCCGACACCCTAGCTGGTTGTGCCCAAACTGAAGCTCCTGGGGCTCTGTCACAGATTGAACATCCAGATGTTTAGAAACTGGAGATTGTTCTCTGTCCTCCACTGGAAGCCACCAAACCCTTGGAGGGGCCTGCCCAACTTTGCATACTGAGCATGCTGATGAGGGAGTTCAGTGTGTTCATGGCAAAGTTCAGAGCTGTGGGTCTTCATCTTGCTTCACTCTCCCTGCAAGGGGCCAACTGAGGCCCAGAGATGGGAGCGAGACTGCAGCAGAGACCTCAGCCCTGGGTCTTCAGGGCACCTGGAAGTCAGATGTGACCTTGCATTACTCTGTGCTAAGCCCACTCCCTTGCCTGTGCCCCATGCAGTGCTCAGGGAGAAAGATGGGTGCCATTTAGGGCAGATGGATAGGACACTGCCATACAATGATCTGTGGCATTTGCTTTGTGGGCTTTCAGGGGACCGGTTGCTCTGGTCTCCTTGGCATTACTGCAGATACACACTTCCCAGAGGCCAGTGTCTGCCTGCCTCTGGACCATGCCTGTCTTCACCTGGATGCCTGTTAGGTGAAGGGGTAGCACGCAGGTGACACACCCACTGAAAATGGTCACTAGAAGGTCCACGCCACGAGCGAGGGCCTAACAAGGGATGCTTGTTCTGTGGCAGGCTGGAGTCGGCTGGCATGGTGGAGCTGGTTCTGCATGATCCATGAACATGGAGGGGACACAGGGCCTGGTGCCTGGGGACATGCTCCATGGGGTGAAGGCATGCACAGCCCAGACACGAGCCCAAATGGTTCTCCTCTCCTCATGCAGGGCCCTCTTGATCAGAATAGCTCACACAGCCATGTGAGAGCATGTGCCATGGATGAGTCCCTTCTGTAATGCCTTCTGAAGTGTCTCTTCCCAGTCAGTCAGTGGTACATTTTAACCTTTCCATAGGCTTTTCTTTTCATTTTTTTCTTTTCCTCCTCTTCTTCCTGTTTCTCCTCTTCCTCCTCCTTCTTCTCCTTCTTGTACTACAGATAGAACCCCAAGGCTTTTACTCTGAACCATATCACCAGCCCTTTCAAAATTTTATTTTGAGATAGGGTCTCACAAAGTCACCTAATTGCCCAAGATTCAAACTTGTAGTTCCCTCGTCTCTGCTTCTCAGAGTGCTGAGATCACAGGTGCATGCATTGATCACAGGTGTGCCAGGCTGTTCCAGGTGCCCCCACACAGCCAGTGTCTGGAATCCCAAGGCTGAGAAATGAGCCAGTCTCACAGGACAAGAGCTCTGACTAGTGACGTTTGAGGCCTTATTGCAGGGTCACCACAAATGATCCTGTGGTCAACTTCCCTTCTGGAATGAGAAGACCACACCAGAGGAAAAGCCAGCAGCCCAGCTGGTGGGTGACAGGCTGGGACCCACAATCAGTGCACAGCAAGGGGAGGAGAGCTGAGGTCTGGAGCTCTAGCAAGCTGAACACACAGGACACCCGTGGGTGCCAGGCTCAGATGCCAAGAAATCCTCTGTTAGTCTGGGTATATCCTAGGGCAGTTGTGGGTGCTCTCTCAGAAGAACAGTGGCTTGTCGGGAAGTCATCATCCATGGAGCTTCCTGAGCAGCAGCTTTGAGTCTCCATAGCTCTGTAGACCCAAGGTAGATCTGAATTTTAGGAAGCTGGTATGGGAGCCTGAGCTGGGATGAGGACATAGGGACACAGGAGGGTGTGGTGACAGTAATGTCCACCTGTGCACCTTACCCTGCAGGTCTGAGCCCCTACCATGTTGAGGTGGAGGGGGCTGTAACTTGTGGCCACCATTTTCTCAGAGGAGAAAGAAGCCACAGAGATGCATGGGAACTCAAGGTTACACAGGGATGGAGAAGGGCTGGGCTGGAGTCCATCTCAGGCCACCTGCGAGGGCTTCTCCAGAAGCCCCCCTAGTTCCACTTCTGCCTGGCCCTACTTGCCCTGGAGGGTTGCAGGCATGGCTGGGAATGCAGGCTCTGTGTCACTGTGGCATCATGTCCTGGGGTCTCCTCCGCCAGGGCCGTCGAGCTGATTCTGCTAGTGTCTCGAGCTGCCATGCCATGCTGTTGTGTTCCTAAGGGTATGGGGACACCTGCTCCTGTCCATCTGTCTTTCTGGAGGAAGTGCTGGGCCAGCCTTGCTAGTGGGGCTGACCGATGCCTCATGCTGGTTTGAGATGAGGCTGTGGGGTGACTCAGTTGCCCTAATTGAGTGATGCCTCTGCTGTTCCATGAGGGAAGCAGGAGGGCACAGGATGGCAGGGCTGGCCTTATTATACCACAAGGCCCCACAGACCTGTTACTGCCTCTGCTGTCCCTTCTGGACTGTGCTCAGGAGGCACAGCCAGGGAGCCTTCAGAAGCAGTCCTCAGGGTGAACGAGGTTCCCATCGGTGCATGGCCTGCAGGCTTCATCATCCCACACCCGCTCACACAATCCACGTTGAGCTGGGTGCTTCACTGGTGGGCCTTAGAATTCTCAGGGTTCTGGCAGAGGGGCAGGACCAAGCACTGGCTAGCTGCTGGGACTGCTGCTGCTCACCATGTCCTGGGGTGCAAACATCCAGTAGCATAGGCTTCACTATCCAGTCCCCAAGGGACAGGCAGGCACAGGAAGAGTCTGGGAAGCTTGCTTGGCCCTCGCTGGCCCTGACCAATCTACTGGCTGGCAATGAAACCCAGCTGCTCAGAGCCTCCCCTGACACAGCTGGAGAACCTGAGGCTTAGATAAGAAGCTGGCTTCCTGTCCCTCTCCCAGAGTTTCCAAAGCTGGATCTGGACAACAGCACTTTGGTGGCCTCGGAGTCCTGC
>PVKN010010632.1:0-22442 GCA_004027915.1 Capromys pilorides
GTTGTGTGGTCCACAGTAAGAGTCACACAGTGATCAGGGTAGGAGACAGCAGCAGGGGCTGCAGCCCTCTCTGGAGACAGGGGTCATTTCAGATTATCACCTCTGCAGTGAGCAGGAGAAAGTTGTAAAGTCATGGGCTACGTGGCTGGGTCCTAAAGCTCCAGGATCCTGGGCTGGGAGGAAGAGAAGAATCAGATCTCTGTTGAAATCTTTGAGTTTTTGTGGCTTTGTACTATTTCCTTTTTTTTTTTTTTTTTTTTTTTTTTTTTTTTTTTTTTTTTTTTTTTTTTTTTTTTTGCCTTCTTTTGGGCAGTGCACAGGTGAACGACTCTCAAGCTACTTGTCTAGCAAAGAGTCAGACAAGAGCAACAAAAACCATGCCTGAGGGCTGCATAGCCAAGGAGAAACTCAATGTGGAAGGTGCAGAAAGGAGGCAAGAGGAAGAACGATTTCTAGGAGAATTCTAAAGCCTGCTGAAGGGAAGAGGGAATTTTGGGCAAGTCTTTGAGGGATAAGTAGGATCCTCTAGCTAGACAAGACACTGGAGGGAAGAGGGCAGTTGGGCAGGGGTAGGCCTGTGCCTCAGTGTAGAGCGCATGTGGTAGGCTCCTGGCTCTCGCGGCTGTGTCACTGGGGTAGGGCCCAGGCAGAGGCACTCAGAGGGAGATGCAAGGGTGCTGTTGGGTGCCCGAGTGAGAGATTACATAGCCATAGCTGTGGATGCCTTGGTGGTTGCTGCCAGGACCTCCGCTCTAGAGCAAGGTCCCAGCCGGAGCTACTTCCTGGCAGCCAGCAGCTGGAGCTGGCCCTGGCCTTTGTAAAATCCGCAAGGCCAGACAGGTGTGGAGGATCCTGGAACTTGGGCTTCCCAAGGCACTGCCCCAGTCATCGTGTGCAGGAGGCAGGGGACTCCAGCCTGCACTCTTGAGCCCCCTACCTGCACCTGGCCTTGACTGCCTCACTGGCTACACCCCTGGGGAGCTCTGGAGGCCCCAGGGAGGGAGCTGAGTTTAGGGACCCAGCTGGGCCAGGCTGGCCCCTGCTGGAATGCAGCTGCTCCCAGGCAGTGAGCTCAGGGCCCTGGAATTCCACCTGAGCAGTTGCCTCCCAGCCTGTTCCTATGCAGAGGGTGTCAGTCTTGTCCTTTCCTGCCCTGCCCACCTGATCAGGGTGCTCCTGAGCGCTGGATTTCCACTCCTGCCCTGGCCCCAGGCGGGGCTTGAGTCAGGGGCGGTCAGGCTCCCGATAAGACTTGCTTTGCTATCCTGAGGGCCACTTGCATAGTTGGCCAAGAAAGTGGCTCACACTGGTATGTTGAGGGCCTAGGGAGCTCCGCCCCACCTCACCTGGGGGCCGCTGAAGGGACTTGGGAGGAGGTGTCCCTGGGCTGCGCCTCCAGCTCTACCCGATACCACCTCAGAATTTTGTCTTGGAATTGAAAGGTCTGCAATCAGTCTTGCAGGCCGGGATTAGGGGTGATCTTGAGCAAGTTGCATTCCTCAGGACCTCAACTTCAGCCACCAAGAAGATGTCTTTGGTGGGGTGTCAGAGGAGTGTGCCATGTGAGGACACAGAGCTCTTTGGAAGTTTGGATGCCAGCCTTGTCACCAGCCTCCAGCTGCACATTTGTAGCACCAGCTAAATGTGCTCCTACCTCAGGGCCTTTGCACGTGCAGCTTTGTCTGTCTGAAACACTCTTCCTTCCAAATACTTACACAAGTAGCTTCCTCAAGTTGACCTAAAGGAAGTCTTCATGACTTCTGTCTTGGCCTCCGTCATGTCTCTGCACGCAGTAGAACTGTCTTCTTACCATGGCTCTTTATTGCTTCTAATCCATACCTCGAAGTCCTCCTACAAAGTGAGGAGGCTCTCAGTTCACAGTTGGATCCCTGGGCTGTGAATGGTGGCTGACACTTAAGAAAAACTGAATGGATCACAAACGAATGAGATGACCAGCATCTGCTCTGCCCTGGGGGAGTTGCTCAGGAGCAGGATTCTCCCACATATAGTCTAGGACTCTCTTGGGTAAATTTGAATTTGAGATAAACCATTCCTGTTATATTCCCAAAGACAGATTCAGTGAAAACTTATTTACATCAAATTCAAATTTAACTAGGTTTCTTGTATTTGTAATAACATGGATATTGAGAGAGTGATAATTTGCACATGGTTGTAAGAACATAGTGAGATCCTGTGCACCTATCCTGCAGTTCTCCGGCTCAGTGACAGCTTGATAATGTCAAAGCTGGGCTAAGATGTTGACATGGTTGGCACACAGAGTGCCAAAGGATCCCTATACTGCCCAGCACAGTTGCTCCCTTCTCCTTTGCGTGGTCCCCAGAAGCCACTCACTTGTTCCCTATTTTTACATTTCTACCATCTCAAAACCATAGTGTAGGTGGAATCGTACACTACAGAACCTTTAGGTCTTACCGTCTTTCCACTCCCATAACTCCTTTGAGATGCACTCATGGGCTTATGTGTATCATTAGTCTGTCCCTTTTCTGGCTGTGTACTATTCCATGACCCAGACATATCGTGGTTTCTTCAAACATTCGCCTCTCTCTGGGGTTCCCTCTCCCCCTCATCCCCAATGACCTAAGACCTCCTGCCATGCCCAGGTTTTGAAGGTTTTACCACCTCCCGATGGTGCCACTCCCACTTCCACCACAACAGTGTGCACCTGCAGGGACTGAGCCATGTGGGCTTCCGTAGCTGCCCTTTTCCATTCCCACAGCCTGAGTCGCTTCTTCCCCTCATGCCTCTCCTGCAGGTGGCCCTGCATCATTGTCACTGCCATGCTGATGACACCTCTTCCAGCACACAGCTGCCCTCTGTCCAGCCTGCACCCAAGGGTCTAGTCATGACTTTTGTCCATTTTCTCATAGCCTGCTGATTTTTTTTTTTGCTTACTGCTGCATTTGGTCATTGTGTAGTTCAGATGCTAGCTCTGTGTCAAGATTGGGATTGGCCATATCCCGCCTTTGTTGCTAGCTTGTCTTTTTATTCTTCCTAGGATTTTTCACAAAGCAAAGCACTTCTAGTTTCACAAGGCCTAAGTTATCAATTTTTCCTCTTAGGATAGTATTTTTGATTTTGCCTAAAAGTTTTTCTACTCAATTCTAGATCCTAAAGATTTTCCATCTGTTTTACATTTTACATTTTACATTTAAGTCCATAATCCATTTTTATAATTCATGTTTTAAAAAATACCACCTTTTCTGGGTGTGGTGGCACATGACTGTAATTTCAACACTCAAAGAGGCTGAGGCAGAAAGATCACCATGCAGTCCAGGCCACTCTGGGCTGTTCAGTGAGTTCAAGGCAGCCTGAACTAGAAAGCAAGATCCTGTCTCAAAAATAAAGTATTTTTCTTTTGTAAATTTTATTAAATTTATCTATCTATCTATCTATCTATCTATCTATTTATTGTGGCACTAGGGATCAAACCCAGTGTCTTCACTTTGAGCAACATCACCAGCTTTTCTTCTTATTTTTTATTTCGAGACAGAGTCTTGCTAAATTGCTAATGGCTTCAATCAGTCTTCCTGCCTCAGCCTCTCAGAGTGCTGAGATTACAGGCATCAACGATGACACCCAACCAATTTTTATTTTGCTTTCATCATGGTAAAATATATCTAATATGAGCTTGACCTTTCTGGCCACTCTTTTAACCATACAGCTCAGCAGTAGTGGGTAGATTCTGACTGTTCAACCACCACCATCCTCTAGAGCATGTCCATCACCCAAACTGAAACTCTGTCTCCACCCAGCATTTAGCCCCGTCACCTGCCACTGCTGGCACCTACCCCTCTACTCCATCTCAGACCCCTCAGGGATTTACAGGCCTGGAGTCAGGTACTGCCCACGGTCTCAGTCTGGTGTCTGCCTGAGTTAGTATCACATTTTCACATCTCTGCTTCACTTTGCTTGAAGAAAGCATGCATTTTAGGTCAAGGTCCGTTGTTTGGCTTTTTTTGTGTGCTAAATCAGGCTGCCCTGTCTACCTGCACCACCCTAGTGAGGAGCACAGGCCTGGCCTGGCCTGGCCTTGGAGCTGGATGGCCTCGCCTAGGGCTCCCTAAACCTAGGCAAGGCAGGCTCCAGCTCATAGCTCCTTCTGATGGCTGAGGCAAGGAATGAGTGGGGTGAAGGACTGGGGTGGGGCTAAGGGAACCTGTGGCTGGCCAGGCAAGTGGGGTGCATCCAGAGGACAAGGAGAAGGACAGGACCAGGTCAGAAAGACACAGGCCAGGCTGGGGCAGGGCCCCACGAGGCCTGAGGTTCCTTCGCTTGTCCTTGGGCAGGGCCAGCCAGGTGTTATCACCCACATCATAGTGATGGCACAGACAGGGCCAGGGAAGGGAGGGGTGAGACGAGGGAAGGCAGGGACTGTGTCCTTGGGAAAGGGTAGGGGCAGCCCTTCCCAAGGAGAAGGAAGAGCTGCAAGTCCCTAGCTCCCTGGCACAGGTCCCCAGCACGCCTCTAACTCCCAGGCCCCTGAATCTGGCATGGACATGGGTAGCCTGGAAAGGCCCAGGGGAGATGACTGGACACCCTAGTCCTGGAGGTACCAGAAAGAGGACCGTGTTAGGGTAACATGGCTGTGCACTAGTCACTCTAGACCAGGCCCATGACACATGCAAGACCAGGACCCCGGTATGGCACATTGGGGTAGCTCAGGTGACACAGCACTGACTCTGGGGAACAGGTAAGATTCTAACATCAGCACTTAAACTCTGGCATGAGCTTAATCCCATAGCTACAGTGACCTCTGTTACTCTCTGTTCTCTGCAGTTTACACATAAGAAACAAACAGAGAGGTTAAGAAAGTGGCCCAAAGCTACACAGCGGCAGGTACCGCATTGGGGTCTGAACCCATCAAATTGGATCTAGACACATTTCTTAACTGCTAAATATGTCTGTTCCCACTGTCTTCTGCTAGGGAGAGGGCACTTTGGAGATAGGTGGAAATGTGCCTGTGCCTAGAGGGGTTCTTCATGTCACCCTTCCCAGCAGGTGAAGGCCTGGATGTCACATGCCCAAGAGTGTCCATGCCACTGCAGCAGGGTGACACAGATCTAAGGCAAGTGTCTCTGAATAGCTAGAGGGCTCCCAAGGGTTCCCTCCCCACTCAAGGGATGCAGAGAGCCATTGTTCAAAAGTCAGCTTTGGGGGGGTGTTTATTTTGTTGTTGTTTATTTGGCAGGTTTTTTGGTTGTTTTGTTTTTAAAATAGAGCCTCACTAAGTTGCTTAGTCTGGGATTTGAACTTGGCAGTCCTCCTGCCTCTGCCTCCTGGGCAGCTGGGATTACAGGTGTGCCCACTGCACCCAAGTAGACCTTATCGCTGAGGGATCCTCAAGGAGACATTAGTATCGCTCAGGGACCCACGAGGGGCTCTGCAGTAGGGGACACCTCCAGCCAGCCCAAGGCCTCCATGTCCTGGCCACCTCAATCCCCAATGAGATTCCCAGCACAGCTGTGGCCCTTCAATCCCAGGCTCAGTGCAATTTAGCCAGGGGGACAGGGGAGGCCCCAGAGCCCACAGGTGAGGCCAATTCATGGGGCTCAGCTACACCTGGGTGAGACCAATTCAAAAGGCGCCCACTTGGACAATTGCCTCCTTTGTCCTCGAGCAGAGCCCAGGAGACCTAGGTGTTATCAAATATGCCAGGGTGAGGGGAGGGAACTAAAGGGACAGGGGGACAGGTGGTCCTAGAGGAAAAGGAATGGGGCCCAGGTCATCAGAGGAAGAAGGTGTGGCGGCAGGTGCTTCCTTTCCAAGTCCTGACAGTGGGTGTCCTCTGAGGAGAGCTCCCAGGGCAACTGTGTTCCCCAAAATAACACCTGCCTGTCCCCAGTGACATGCTCACAGGGGGTGGGGCACAAGGCTCCTGCCATCCTCGGACACCCCATCTCATGTGCCTGCATCCTTGGGGGCACTGACTACACTGCTCAGATGGCTGTGGGACCTGGGTAGCATCACTCCAGGCTCCTGGACAGCACAGCCGGGCTGTCTTGGGGCTCCCCTGAACTCACAGCCACCCTGGGACATCAGGGCAAGTGGCCAGGTGGCTTCCCCAGTGGCACTGTGTGTCCTGCTGGTGGCCATGTGTTCCTCCTAACAGATCTCACTGAGAAGGGCCAGTTGTTATGCCCATTCTGTGGAGGAGACCAACTGAGGCTCAGAGCAGTTAAGCAGTACACTTGAGGTTGCCCTGGTAGAAAGCATGGGAGCCGAGATTCCTGGCCAGTCACCCTACCTGTGTTCTTACACTGTATGCCTGCCCAGGCAACCCCTGCTTAAACTCCAAAGTATGGGGTGCAGGGTGTGCTGAGACCTCTAAAAATGGTGGCACTTTGAATAATGAGTCTAACAACTACACTGTACATCTCGTAACTTGCGAGGGCTTTTTCATCTTTCCTAACACCTTTGCCTGGCCAAGCCCCAAAGCTGTGATCCAGGTGAAGGGATAGCTGCCCATGTTGACAGCCTGGGATCTTGGGTGCTTGCTGGCCATGCCCCACACTGATTCCAGGGCTCCCACAAGGCCTCCGCCTAGGCTGTGAGGACGACATGGGTACACGGAGCTCTAGCAGAGCCCTCTGTGTGCAACTGGCTGCTGCACGACCTTGGGCAGCCGCCCCTCTCTGAGCCTCAGCTTCCTCCTCAGTCCTACAGTGTAGATGGAAGGACAGGGGGCCCATCAGGAGCTGCATGAGGTGCACTGGCATGTGGTGTGAGCTGGGAGCCCACAGCCATGACCCTGCACCCGCAACTGGTCATCATCCTAGTCACCATGAGCTTTGACCCCTGCCTCCCATTCCTCTGGGTATTTCCCTAATGTTACTTTCTGGCTCTAAACTTTCCCATTACTTTTCCTGTCCTGGCCACAGAGTACGCTGGGAGGACTCAGGGACAGAGAACTATCCATTGAGATTTGTTACTTCACCGAGTAGGGAAGGTCAGGAACACCAGCCATTCTGACACCATGCTGGTCGTCCCCTCTGTAAAGGACCACTCGGGCAGTCATCTCTGAGCACCCCTCTCTATAAAGGGCCCCCTGTGCTTCTACCGCCCGTGACACTCATAGCCAAGTGAACCCCAAGACCAGGACACAGTCACATCTGCAACCTGGACCTCAGGGCTGTGCTACGGCCTCCCGCACCCCATGGCCTGTGCCCACACTGGGAGTCTCCTGCCCCACGGAGACCTTAGCCAAGCTCCGCCCACCCTTCCTCCCACACATGTGCTCCTGCTTCCTCTCCTTGACCTGGCGTGGAGGCAGTGGCTCCATCTTCCAGTGGCGCAGATCAATCCTCAGCCTCAGCTGTCACTGCACTGCTTCTTCTGCACCCCACAACCTTCCGGTCAAAGCACCAGCTCAGGGCCTAAATTTGAGCCCCAGCTCTGCATGAACGAAAACCAGACAGAGATTCAGCCCCTGAGACATACACACTGACCCAGGAGCCACACCTTCGGCACAGCAGCTCCCATCCTTCCAGGACAGAGGCCTACGTGTTCACAGTGGCCAGCAGGACCCCACCTGCCTGGGCCCATGTGGCTCTCTGACTTCCCCACTTTCCACCTCCCCTTGCTCATTCTGCTCCACTCCCCATCTCATTTCTCAGTTATCCACATGGGTCCCTAACCCAGGGTCTGCATCCCACCATTCCCTCTGCCTGGATGCTATCTATTCGACACCCCTTCTCACACCTGAAGGTGTCCACTCAGATGTCAGGTCTCTAGAGGCCTCTCCTGACTCCTCCACTGGAAATAACACCCCCCCATCTGCCTCACCTCTTCTGGTTCCCTCTCCTGCTGCTTTTCTGATGGTAACAGTGACCAACTGGCATTCTATTGGTAGTATGCTAAGAATTCCCCATGTGGCCACCATGCTTACCATAGAAACCTGCTCTGGGAACAGCACGGGCTCAAGCAAAGCTTCCCTCCCACTTTTTGTGCCTTCAGTACTTGCTCCAGTGGCCCAGTAGATAAAGGACTTACTTTCATTGAGGGGGGTGTTTGTTTTTAGTTTTTTGGAGGGCCAGGGTCTTACTATGCCATTCAGGCTGGCCTTGAACTCACTAAGTATCCTAGGGTGGTTTCAAACGCATGTCAATTCTTTTGCTTCAGGCTTCTGAATGCTAGGATTACAGACAAGCACTGCCATACCAGGTAACTTTTACTCTAAAACACCTATGAAGTTTATGCTTACTTCAGGTACTATTTGTAGTATTTCATATATACTAATCCACAAAATTCTCTTAAGAACCCACTGATGTACATACTACTATGGTCTTCCTTTTACAAACAAGGAAATTGAGACACAGGGAGATTCTGTGACTCACCCAAAGTCACACAGCTAATAAACAATGAGGAGATGAATTGAGGCTGTCTGGCTCCAAAGTCTACATTTTTGCTAACTTCTTTTAATTGTATTCCTTAACTCACTCATTCATTAACTATTTACAGTGACAATTTTATGTTAGGTGCAAGACTTTGGAGACTGACAGATGGTTAAAAATGGAACGGTCCCTGCTATCAGGGAGTACACAGTCAAGTAGGTAATGCTGGACACCTCAGCTGACATCTGTGTGTCAGTTATGCTTTAGGCACTGAGAATCAGAGGTAAATGCAACATAACTTTTGCTTTTGATGCGCTTAAAAGTATACCCTTGACTTACAAACTCAGTTCATTCTCAAGGGCTGGTTGTAACTCAGGCTGTCAACTGAAGGCTCAGGGTCCTCTACACAGCTGTCAAAATTTCTGCTGCATGTAGGCAGATGTCATTGTCCTTAAGGAGACACTGGCCCAGGGTTTTTCCATTAATTCCATGCAGGAAAGGATGTTGTAATGTTCTTTCCAGAACTCTTTAAGCATTTAATCTATATCTGAGACCATCTGGAAGCACAGTAGCTGGCATTTGGTTCATAATTAAAGACTTTGGTAATAAGTTAGAACTAAAATTCCAGTCCTAACCCAAGTTGCCCGAATGCCAGGCCTTTGTAACATTATACATTGTACACTGTAAAGGTCGAGAGAGAAGAAGAACTGCATGTAGACATGATCACATGAGCAGGATCTGGTGGAGGGGAGTGAAGAGGACTATAGGACTCCAGAACAGAAAGACTCTTTTGGGAATTGATTTAGGTGGATGAACTGGATAATGAATGGATGGATGGATGGATGGATGGATGGATGGATGGATGGATGGATAAGCAGGTAAGAGTATAATATTAGCTTGTGGCTTTATGGGTGTTTGGTTGGATGAATGGATGGATGGATGGATGGATGGATGGATATTTATTTGGAAGGATAATTGGTTGAATGAATGGGTAAAAAGCTGAGCTCACTGCTGGGAAGTTGGACATTTTCCCAGTGAGATCACCAGACCAACAGAAAGAAAAGATTGGAAATCCATGCATTCATTCATTCAACAAATATTTAGTAAGCATCTATTTATGCATCTACTGGTGTTTCGGGCTCTGGGATTAGGCATGGCACTTGCCTCTATGGGGCTGACATTCCAGGGGGAGGCAGACAACAAATAGTCAAATGGAGAGATAATCTATTGTCAGACAGTGACCAATGCTGTGATGAAAAATAAAGCAGGATGAGACGACAGAGATGACAAGAGAGGACCTCGTTTCAGGTGGTCAGGAGAGACGTTTGTGGGACTGTGGGTCCTGAACCAGACATGAGCACTTGGAAATCCCACTTCAGTCAGAGGGAACAGAAAGTTCAAGGGCCTGGGAACACAATGGTCAGTGTGGCTCTCAGGATTAGCAGTGAGAAGAGTCACAGGTGGGTGTGTGGAGTTGCAGGGGAGGCAGATACATCATTCCTGGGCCCTCCTGGAAGCACAGGGGGCCATGAAAGTCAGGCTGGGGTTCATGGGGAGAGGCCCCTCCTCCATGTGCCCTGGACAGGTTCCCAGTTGGGAGGGTGTCAGCATTTTAATTACAGCTCCCAGCTCTCAATGGTTTGCAATTCAACCGTAAAACAGGCCCTGGGCAACATGTGGCACCTCGGAGTGATTTACTTGCTCACCATTTCTATATTTAGTGCCATTGAATGCTTGCTGGCCAACTTTACGAGAGAAAAAGAGAGAGGAATTTAGGGGAGGGAGATGATTCAGGTTTTTTGGGTTTTGCTTTAAATATCTAGATCTAGTTTTTTTCAGTTGTTTTTTGAGATTACTTCCTAACCTTTACACAAAGCTCTTGGGTGCCAGTCCGTGGCGCCATGGTGTGATATTCCTCCTGTCCAAACGAGAGATGCTGAATTTTCCTAGATCCCCTACTTTAAAGGTACATGTGTGGGGCTGGCCAGAGAGGTGTTTATAGGTTGCCACCACGGTACATGCTACATGGCAAAAGCGTGGATAACTTAAACTTCTATTTGAGGTGAGACCCCATGGAGGAAGTTAGGTCACTGGAGATGTGTCCTCAAGGGTGTGTCCTCTCCTCCCACTCTGCTTCCTGGCCACTGTGACATGAGCAGCTCCATCCACCACATGCTTCTGCCATGGTATCCTGCACTGCCACTGCCCCAGAGCAATAGATCAACTCACCACGGACTGAACCCTTAAAATGGGGAACCCAAATCAACTCTTCCTCCTTTAAGTCAGTTGTCTTAGGTGGCTTGCACAGTGACAGAAGGATGGCTGACATGCGTCAGTGCCTCCTTTCTTTTTGTGGCATGATTTTCCAATCTATGTCTAGACCACATTTTGTCATGACAAAGTCAAAACAAATCAGAGATGAATTCCCAACCAAGGATCTTTTATTTGGGGATTAAACAAAGAATAGTATTGTAATCCAGTACACTCATAGTATTGTAATACAGGACACCCGTGCACAGAGTAAGAAGACCTTGACCGCGGGTCTGTCTGGAAGACAAAGGAAAGACCAGGAGCTTTAACAGGACTGAGAAATCTGTGGAAGGTATTTTGAAAGAAAGTTCACTGGCTCTGAGGGTGCCATTGGGAGATGGGGCGTACTGACTGTCTGTGCACATTGCTATGTAAAAGTGGCTTACGGTGACAGTTGGAAGTTCCCATATGAGCTGCTAAGTAAAAATCATCCTAAAGATAAGGCAGGCCTTCCACAGTTCCTGGGGCCTTCCCACCCAGCTGGGACTAGAGACTTTTCTGACAGCTAGGGCTCCTGGCCTTCCTGGGTGGGTGTCTCTGCTCTTCCTTGTTTCCATCTTCCTGCCTCTGCTGAAGCATCTGTGCTGTCTCAGCATGGCCACCAGAGAGGGCTTCTCTAGTGCCACCTGGCAGGTGCCCTCCACCCATATCTGCTGTCCTCCAGCCAGACCACTGACCCTGTCCATTTGCAGGTGGCTCCCTGCAGCCTCCACAGCAGACCCGACCCACATGGCTCCTCTGCCTGGCCCTTCCTCTCCTCTCTCTACTGACTGCTCAGCCTCCTCTGCTCAGGTGAGGGTTACTACTTCACCAAATAGGGTCCTTCTCTTACTGATATCTGTCTGGATAGCAGGAGTATAGCAGGAGACAGACAGACCAGGATCCACCCCTGGGAAATGCCCTAAATCACACAGAGAAAGGTTCTCCATCTTCAGGGGGTGGTATGCTCCAGGGCAACGGGAAAGAGGACAGCAGAGCAAAGACTGGAGGGAATGAGGAGCCGAGCACCATGGCACACGCCTATAACCCAAGCATTGAGGAGATTGAGGCAGCAGGATCTCCAGTAGAGGACAGCCTGGGCTACATAGTGAGGTCCTGTTTTTAAAATAGAAGCAACCAAACCATTTTCCAGTGAAGGTCCAAAAGGGGAGCTGAGGCGAGTATCAGGTCTGCACCTGTGCGGTAGGTGACTGGTAGCTGCTTCCTGTTTCAGGATCTGAGATGCTGGCTGCCCACTCAGACAGGGGCTAAACTACTATGTGGTGGGAAGATGAATGAGGGGAGGAATGAGGAGGAGTGTGAGCTGTGTGTGCAGGCAGGGAGCACAGGAGTGTGAGGGCATGCACGACTATGCAAGGTGCATGGGTGCACAGCTGTGCTGGGAACCTAGAACATGCAGCCCCAAGGCTGAGGGGCTCTTGTGCACAGACCTGGCTTCCAAGGAGAACCCCCACTGGGCACAGGCTGGACCTGGAGGACAAGAGCCAGGGAGGACAGGAAGCAGAGCCTCCAGAATGCCATGATGGGGCCAGAAGCTGGCTCTGGGTTTAGGCTGAGGCTTCCTCCCAAGGCCTGGCCAGCCTCTGCCCGCTGCATGGCAGCCCCACTCAGCTTCTGTGGAATGTGCCCCACCTGAGGCAGACAGAAATGCTCTGCTGAAGTTGTGCATCCAGCATGACTTAAAGAATGCAACCAGAAAAAAAAAAAAAATACTCCAAATGTTTACGGGGGAAAAGCTATTTCTCCCCCTCTTTCATCCAAGTTGCCCAGAGGAATACAGCTGCAGCTGAGTGAAATGCAGCTTTTTGGGCTCATGATGGATGGATGGCAGAACAGGAGGGGGAGGAGAAGGAGGAGAAATGGAGGTGGAGAGGGATGAGAGAGGAGCAGGTGGTGCAGGAGTCAAGGGACAGGATCACTTCCTCAGGTCTCTGCTGCTACTGCACCACCAGCCCTGGAGCCAACCCCAGGGGATCTAGTGAGCAGGCAGACAGCAGCCAAGCCCCTTCTCTCTTCATCCCAGGCCTCTTCTTCCACTGTTTCTGTCTTTTCTCCCAAAGATCCCCCTCTAGCCGCTTCATTGCACAGAGGGTGTAGCACCTGAGGCTCATGGATGGAGAGAGACTCATTTGGAGCCACACAGCCCTGTGAGGCTGGCAAGCCTACAGAACCCTTCCTGCTCCATGTCACACAGATAAAAGGCTTGTGCTCGCAAGGCTTTAAACTGGCACAAGAACAGAGAGAATTCATTCATTCATGAAACTGAAGGGGCCCAGGGTGATGAATTCAAGTCCAGCTTGATCAGGAGGCAGATGACACTCCGAGAAGCACCTGCACACACCCCTTGCCCTGCGCCCACTTCTCACCTCTGCCACTTTCCTGGTTACCACACAGAGTCCACATGGCTTCAAAGGGCCTGCTCCCAGCCAGCTCTGCCCCCTGCCTCCCTCTGGTTCACATCTGGAGAGAAATAACCAAGAGCTATTGACGTAGAAGCACACCAAAGCCTCAGAACTTTCTCTGGGTCCATAGTCTTTCCCTACCAATGACCTGTGGGGCCAAGTGCATGACTTGTGGGGACAGTGACTGCTGGAAACAGGTGAACAGTATGGTCACTCCAGCATTGGTGGCCAGGAGAGCCTCATCAAGACATCAACATTTGCTGATTCCTGGGACAAACCAGGCCTTCTAGAAATATGGCACAAGGGAGGCAGCAGGTGCTGAGGGGTCCCAGCTGAGGTCATGTTGGGTAGGCACAGAAGGATAAGGGGACAATGCAGAGTGACCTGGTCCAGGGGGTAAAGGTCACACAGTCAGGATGGCCCCATGCTGGAGGCCATGGAAAGCAACTGTGGTATTTACAGGTCGAGATCCCCTAGGATGTTGTGGCAAGAGCCAGGGGCTCTGCTCCCAGGAACACCCCAAAGCCCAAAATGAGCAGGACCCAGAGCCCCCTTGTCTAGCTCCCTCCCCTGGAGACCACCTTCTTCCTCTAGGAAGTCACGTTATTCTCCAGGAAGCCCCCGATAGTCCTCGATAGCATCTCCTTGGCATCCTAAATCAGAGAATTTTCCAGAGCCAACTTTTTGCCCAGGCCCCTCCCAGCCTGAGCACCCCACCCTGAGCAGGTCTGGGCCCTGGGCAGCACCTGGTAGGTTCATTGTTGGCACTTCCTGGGGGACCTGTCAGAAAGATTGATTCCTCTCCCTCCAGTGGTGCAGAAACTCCTTCCTGCTTCTCCAGACAGGTCTGGGGCACCGCTGGGGGACAGAAGGAGCTCAGTGGTAGCCCCACCCCACTGGATACAGGAATTCCTTCTGATCCCAGCAGCCACTTGCATACATTTCTGGGACCAAGAGCTTACCACCTCCCTGGCTGCCCCCTCCAGGCTCCAGTCTAGGGGAGTCAGGCAAAAAGCTGATCCTTCTCTGAGCAGGGCTCTGCTCCCCTGAAACTTTATCCATGACCTGGTGTCTGAACACTGGCCCTCCTCCTGCTCACCCTGTCCTGGGACAAGCGCACAGAGCTGGACCCCCAGACACCGTCTTCTCTAGGCTGAGCAGCTCTGCCTCATTTCTCAGGAGACCTCCAACCTCCTCCTATACACATGCTCTGTCTCTGCCCATCTGCTAGGGTAGGCACCGTGCAGCTTTAAAAATCACAAAGGAAGACCAACCCCACCCTTGCTGTGTGCATCACACTTCAGTTAACATGGCCCCAGACCGTTGGCTTTTCAGTAATCTTTTAGCTCACTTGTGGTCATCTAAAGCTTTCTGTCTTTCCCAGAGTCTCCTGTCTTAAGCTTCTGCAATCAATTTTTTTTTTCATAAATACCACAAATTGCAGATGCTAACCCCTCTTCAAGCTGACTTCAGCCCCCATGCTTTAACCTGTGGGATGGGCTGAGTCTTCCAGGAGCTCAGCTCATGCGGTCCCCTGCAGGTGTGCCAGGTGTTTGGAGCCAGGTTTCAGCAGCAGGCCAAGACCCTCTGCCCCCAAAAGCCCCTGTTCCTGATTACCTATTTGCCTGATGCCTTCTCAGAGCTCAACACAGCCTACTGGGGAAGCTGCTGCTCCTGCGGCTGGGCAGGCCTGAGGCTGGGCACTGTGTTGTGTTCTACTCTAGCCAACAGTGTGAACCTCCAAGATCAGATACTCCAGGATTTGCAAAGCCGTAGTTCAGCTAATCATTGCTGCAAGTGTGCTGTGGCTGGAGTGTTGAGTGGATCCTACAGAAGCTGGGAAACAAGGCAAGAGAGAGGTTTGGTTTAAGTTTGAGTTTGCTGAGAGCTATTTTATCAGAACTCCCCTATATAATACAGTGTGGAAAGTCCTTCCTAGAAGGATGAACAAGGTGTGACTATCTGGGATGCCTGAGGGGGCACTGGTTAGGTTATCCCAATGCCCAATTCAACTAGCCTGGAGCCACTATGGAAACTGAGAGGGAATCACTGTGCACCTTCACAGAAGGCTTTGGAAGGAAGTGACTTTTCATTCTGTAACATATTTAGAAGGTCCAGGAATAGTTAGGCACCGTGGTGCATGCCTGTAAGTCCAGCAAGGTGGAGGCTGAAACAGAAGAATCACAAGTTTGAGTCCATCCTCGGCAACTTAGTGAGACTGTCTCAAAATACAAATTTTAAAAAGGACTGGGAATGCAGTTCAGTGGTAGAGCACTGGCCTAACACATAGGAATCCCTGGGTTCAGTCTCCATTAGAGCAGAAACCAACAGGCAAAATATCTGGGGCTGAGGGTGGCTTAGTGGTGGTGGAGCTCTTGCTTATCCAGAGTGAGGCCTTGAGTTCCATCCTCAACATTCAACCAAAAAAGGCCCAGAAGACAACCCCTGGCCATCTCTGTTAGGAACATATGTATATGCAGGCTTTTTTTGTTTGTTTGTTTAATGTGTTTAGTAGAGGATCTACAGGGTCTCACTACACAGATCAGACTCATAGTGATCCTCCTGTTTTCAGCCTCCCAAGTGTGGGATTATAGGCATAGGCCACCAGGCCTAGTCTCAGCACGCTCTGGGTGGGGGAGGGACAGCCCGGCACGGGCCTTTTTTATCTCCTTCTTTGGCACTAAGAACTGACCCCAGAACCTTCCCATTGTGCTACATTGTCAGACCTTTACTTATTATTTTACTTTAAGACAAGAACTCACCAAGGGCCAGCCAAATAGCTCAGCAGATTAAAGTGCCTGCTCAGGCAGACGCAGGAACTAGAGTTCAGTCCTCTGTGTGCCTTGCCAGCCCGTCCACAGCGAATGCTGAGAAGGCGATTAAGACTAGGTGTGGTGGCACATGCCTATAATCCAGCGCTTGAGAGGCTGAAAAACAGAAACGATCACTGAGTCCTATCTGTGTAGTGAGACCCTGTAGACCCTGTGCTAAATACATAAAATAAAATTAAGTAAAAGAACTCACCAAGTCACTAAATCACTGGGGCTGGGCTTGAATTTACAGTGCTCCTGCTTCAGCCTCCCAGAATGCTGGGTTTACAGTGGGCCTCTCCTTACTTGCATAGCTCCCGCAATCTGATTCTGTCCCCTAACAGGTGTCTTGCTCATCTCTTCTCCCAGTTGGTACCCAGCCTCCTTGTGCCCCTGGAGGCTCGCAGCGGCAGGCTATTCAGAGGCAGATCTGCCAGCATTGGAAGAAATAGTCCCTGGTGGTGGATCTTTAAATTCCTCCAGCCTTTCAATATTGCAGATATGGCTCTGGGAAGCTCTTTATGGCTGCACACAGGGTGAGCCTCCCCGCAGGGTCCAGAAGCAGTAGCAGAAGTTCAGGGTGCAGGATCTGCAGGAACTGTGTGCAGGGTGGTAAAGATTGGCCTCCTGATAAGGCCCAGCAGGTGCAGGGCCACAGGCACCAGAGCCTGGCTGTTGTGGGAAAAGCATGGCCTGGGGCAGGGTGCAGCTCCCTTGGGCTCTGTCATGGGGCATTCACAATGGGACATAAGGAGAGCATACGAGGCTGTGGCTGCTCCTCAACTCAGTAATATATCTGCCTGTATCTGGTAATAGGAACAACTGGTTGGAAGACAACACTATGTATTACAACAATTACTGTGAAATTCATATTATTTTGTTAGGTAAAATTTTGCTTCAGAGAGTCAGAGAGAAACAAAGAGACTGTGATTGCCGGCCAGGCGATGGTTAGGCTCTCCCACCACAGAACACCATTCAGCCAGAACAAGAGAAGAGAATCTGACAAATGCCATAAAGTCCTGGAAAACTGAATGTGTGGCTTTTAAAAATTTTTTTATTTTTATGTATTTTGGACAGGCTCTTACTACTTAGCTTGGACTCTAAGTGATCCTCCTGTTTCAGCCTCCCCAGCACTGGGATTACAGTCATGTACCACCATGCCTAGTTTTGGTAGCCCACTCTGCATGCCCAGGGCAGGGCTGGCACTGCATGTAGTGCCAGGGATCAAATCCCAGTCCCTTCACTTGCCAGGCAGGCACTTAGACACTGAGCTATCTCCCTGGCCCCTTGTGTGGCTTCTTTTATGCGACCATCTTGGTCAGGCTGTTAACCATGTGGCTGCCCAGGGCTGGGAAGAGGGGGAAGTAGAGACTGCTAATGGGTAGAGGGGTTTCTTTTGAGAGTGATGAAAATGATGTGTGATTGGACTCTGGGAATACAGGAAAAACTACTAAATTGTGTGCTTAAATGGGTAAGCCATATGGTATGAAAACTGTGTTGCAACAAGACTATTAATAGGTTTGGAAATCAAACAGGTACAAGTTATTGAAGCCAAAAGGGTTAGTGCTGTGCCTATAGCTGGCAATGAGAAGCCGGATATCATCCCTCCTCAGGCCTGGAATCCAGGGCACCGTTGTGACCTCTGCCAGGGGACACAGCCATCTTGTGGGCCCCAGGCAGGCACAATGACCCCTAAACCGTCTTCCTGCCCTCCAGCCTTTCTCTAGCACCTTCCACCAGCCACCTGCCCTCCAGACTCAAGCCTTGTGTCATCTTCCAGTCAGTGCTCTGGCCCCGTGCAATGTGAGGCTGGTGGGATGGAAATGCAGAGCCCACCATCCCCACACAGCTGGTTCTTAATCTGTAACGCAGTGATATAACCACCCACATAAAATGTGGTACCATTCCCCATCCCCCAGTTGTTCCCAAAGGTCACTGCCACAACCCCAGCGATGTGGGCTTGGTGCCTGGCTAGACTGGCAGGGCTTCCAGAGCCTGAACATCTAATGGGTGACTTCTTGGGTCACATTAGCCTGCTGGTGAAGCAGTCTGAATGCACTCTGCAAGGTGCCAGGCCCTGGGAAGGTACAGGACACTCTGGCACCCTAGGGCATGCAAAACCCCAGACACTGAAGCACAGGCTTCAAGCCCTCCAGGGAGGAAAGGTAGGAGGGTAGGAGCTAGGTTGCAGATATTTCTGCCTTGACCCACACATGCCTCCTCTGTTGCTGTTCCCTGGCTTGGGGAGAAGGCTGGGTCCCTGCTGAGTGACCAGTCCTGGCCAGGGCAGCTGTGATTAAGACCGGCTTACCGGGGACATAATGTGATCATTGAGGCTCTCAGAATGCAAAGTTAGCAGAGTCAGGCTGCCTGTCACCTGATTAGGGCCCACTGAACATCACTGCAGCCTCAGGCAATCAGCATCCCCAGAGGAAGAGGGTGATCTCATGGGACAGGGCACTGCTGTATGCTGCAGGAGCATGGCAGCCACCCCAACCCAGCCTGCAGTGCTGGGGTTAGCAGCCTGCTCATGGCAACATTGACACTCGGGAACATGGACTCACAAGTCACGCTGCATTCACACTTCTTTCTCACTTAAACCTTCTGGGGCCTCCAATTGTCTTTTTTTTTTAATTTAATTTTTATTTTTTAATAAGAAATAACAATATGATAGTTTCAAAACATGTTAGCAGTGCATTCATAATAATTGATACATTGAATATTGTTGTCCTCATAGCAGTTATACAGAGCACAGGGTGTAGATATGATAAATTTTCTAATCCATATTAGTAGGGGAGGAAAAAAAGAAAAAAATGTTTCTTCTCTTTGTACAAAAAGGGAGTAGTTGTATACATAGTCCAATGTACCATAGCTCCCACTGTCTTTTAAAGTACAACTTCCTTAAGGTATAATTCAATGTCATGCAATATAGCCATTCAACTGTTTTGGTGATGTATTCAAAATCTCTCTCACCTATACAAAGGCACAGGATATTGTCTTTAACCTCCCTACTATGCAGGAACTTGTTTCTTTACCCATCATTTAGTATCCATCGTCACTCAGTACCCATCCCTTCTTCCCCTATTCTCCCCACCATGGTGATCCCTATTCTGCTCTTAGTTTTTGGGAGACCGGCTGCTTTGGCTTCTCTCAGCCCTTCTGTGCCTGGCTTATTTGACTTCACATAATAACCCCCACTTCCTTCCACATCCTTGCAAATGACAGCATCTCATTCCTTCAAGGCTGAACAGATTCTGCAGTGCATCAGGTCCACACTGTCTTCATCTGTTTCTCAGCTTCTTGCCGTTCAACAGCTTCCCTGTCTTTGCTGTTGGGGACAGCGCCACATGAACAGTGAGTGTAGCATCTCTCCCTCAGTTTCGTCCTCTAGATATGCACCCAGCAGTGGTGGGCTGGCTCCTCTGGCAGCTCTCATTTTACTATTTTGAGGCACTTCCATAATAGCTGTTCCCATCTAACTCCCCACCAACCTTGGACAAGGGTCTCCTCCTCTCCGCACCTTCCACAGCACTTGTTAACTGCAGCCTTTTCAATAAAACCAATTCTCAGTGGGGCTGGACTACAATACATGTACAATTTTCATTGGGTAGCTAGTCCACATTTTGTTTGTCCACATGTCAGCTGGCAGACATTTGTGGGGGTCCCACCCCCTGTCCCACTTCTTACCTATTATGAACAGTTATAGGCTGACTCTCTGGTTCAGTTTGGAGGACTTGCCATACTCTTTTGCATGATGAGGACACCAGGTTTCTTTCCCATCAGCACAGAGTAAGGGTCCTCATCTCTCTGTATCCCTGTGAGCCCTGGCTGTTGTCAATCTCTACCATTCTCACCAGTGTGAGGGAGCTCATTGGGATATGGATTTGCACCACCCTATTGACTAACAATGCTGAACATCTTTTCATGTGCTTATTGGCCACTACTGCCTATGACACTTTTATACATTGTGAGCTACAATGCACATCTTTGCTTAAAACAAAGCAAAACAGTTGCTTAAAACAGTAGCTGCAAAGCATGATCCATGGAACCATCATGCACATCTAGGAGCAGCACATTTCTCACACACCAGGAGGCCCCTGGGCAAAGCTAGCCAACTACAGCTCCTCTCCTCCGATATCTGTGATCCTCCTCATTTCTTTTTATTAACCATGGTCTCCTCCAATAGGCCCCTAAACAATCCTATCCAATGTTGCCTGCCTTTGAACTTGATTCAGTGAAATCATTCTATGGAAATCTTTTATGATCAGCTTTTCTTCCCTCCCTGCCACCTTTGTTTCTTTCCTTTTCTTTCTTCTTCCCTTCCTGTCTTTCTTCCTTCCTTTCTCTTTTTTGTATTGAGCATTGAACATCAGGCCTCCATTTATATCCCCTATCCCTTTTTATTTTAAGACAGTATCTCACTAAGTCAATAAGTTGCCCAGGGTGATCTTGGACTTGTAATTGTCCCTGAATGCTGGGATTACAGATGCATGCCACCACACCTGGATTCCTCAGTATATCTGTAGGGCTAATTCCTATTTGTGTGATTTGCATTCATTGTCAATGCCCCCACTATGCCCCTGGGGCGCAGGTAACACCATTCATCCCTTCTGCCCTGGACCAACACATGGATGGTGCCCAGGTCAGACCCATTAGGATCACGGCACCTATGAACCTCTTGAGCCTGTTTCTTAGGTGCATGAAATGAGGTAGAAGCCAAACCACTGCCCTGCCATGCATATGATGTCTGCACTGTACTCATAACCCCCAGCAGGGCACACACTATGCAGTGGACCAGACACAGAGGCACTGTCACAGTGGCTTTGGGACAGCACCATATTGTAGACCTGTGCCTAGTTGCACCAACTACAAAATATTTTCATTATCACCCCAATGTTGCCAGGTGCCCAAGAAAACCTGGAAGCCTGTCTTTTGAAGTGAATCTCCTGGTTTTGGAAATATTAATTCAAACTTGATTTTCGAGCTGGGTGTGGTAGTTTGCATCTGCAATCCTCATGCTCTGGGAGGCTCAGACAAGAAGATAGAAAGTTCAAGGACAGCCTGGGAAACTTGGCAATTTAGAAAGACTCTACCTCAAAATTTAAAAGAGAAATTAAAAAACTAGGGAGATACTTCCATGTAAAGACCCTGGTTCAACCCCCAGTATGCTCCCCCGCCAAAAAAAGTTGATCTTAGGCCTATCCAAGTGAAGCGAGCCTAAGCATGCTCTGGTGCCAGCTGTACTGAGAGGAAGGCAGGTAAGAGAGTTCAAGGCCCAGCCCCAGCACCTAGGCTGGGGGCAGGGGAGGGAGGGAAGAGAGGCTGGATTCCAGGGCTGAATCTCCTGCGCCACAAAGAATGATCCAGGCCACATTAGCCAGAAGGGCAGGTGGGTCAGCTGAGCTGCAGCAGGTGGGTGCCTGAAGTGATGTCTTTGTGCTCTTCCTGCCCGACCTGCAGATCCTGGAGGAGAACATGAAGCTGGAGTGCAAGTGCCATGGTGTGTCCGGCTCCTGCACTACCAAGACATGCTGGACCACACTGCCGCAGTTCAGGGAGCTGGGCTACGTGCTGAAGGACAAGTACAACGAGGCCGTCCACGTGGAGCCTGTGCGCGCCAGCCGCAACAAGCGGCCCACCTTCCTGAAGATCAAGAAACCCCTGTCCTACCGCAAGCCCATGGACACGGACCTGGTGTACATTGAGAAGTCACCCAACTACTGCGACGAGGACCCAGTGACGGGTAGCGTGGGCACACAGGGCCGAGCCTGTAACAAGACAGCCCCTCAGGCCAGCGGCTGCGACCTCATGTGCTGCGGCCGAGGCTACAACACCCACCAGTACGCCCGCGTGTGGCAGTGCAACTGCAAGTTCCACTGGTGCTGCTACGTCAAGTGCAACACGTGCAGCGAGCGCACAGAGATGTATACGTGCAAGTGAGCCGGACAGCCAGCGCCCGGCCACCGGGCAGTGCAGGGAGAATCGGATAGCCTCCACATTGCCGTGGCCTTCTGGATCGCTGCCTTGATCTTCAGAGGGAGCCACAGAAACACTGAGTTTGTCTTTCCTGCTGCAGAGAGCCCTGTTTCCGGTTTCCGGTTTCCGGTTTCTGGCCGACACTGTGGGAAAAAGCCCTTGGGCCTTCATCTGTTCCTGTCCGTGTACAGCGCTGCTTCTCCTCCCCGATACCGCCCTTGTCCCTGTGCGGCTGGAACGAAGACTTTCGCTGGAACTCCAGGCCCTCGGGGCCTCATCAGAGCAATATTTAACAATTTATTCTGATAAAAAATAATATTAATTTATTTAATTAAAAAGAATCCTTCCACCTCGTCAGGATCCATTTTCTGCAGTCAAAGTGGACTTGTGCTTTCCTGGCAGGATAATTTGTGTCCCTAGAACCTGGAGCCGAGTAGAACTGTACATGGTTATTCTTTATGCAGATGTTTCTACTAGTTGATTTTGCTAGTATCTTCCCCCTGCAACACTAGAGGTTTAAGTACAACAAATGGACATCCTTTATTCGTTATACCTACTAGATACACACACACACACACACACACACACACACA